>PVIR01014878.1:0-39349 GCA_004026965.1 Petromus typicus
GCAGTGGGCACCCCAGAGTTGGTCTTAAACCATGAGTAGATCCTTTGTACACAGCTTGGTGGTTGTTACATATCTCACAGAAAAATAATTTTTAAAAAGAAAAAGAAAAAGCACGAAGAACAATGTTTTGAGGTCTCTCTGTTTACATCTCTATTGAAAAAGGAAGCAGCCCAGGGAAAGATCCAAAGGAGCAAGGCAGTCGGCGGGTAGTGTGAAGCCTGTGCTGTTTCCACCTGGCCACACTGCCTCCGTGCACGGCAGCCCTCCAGAAAGCAACCTCATTCTGAAGCAGCCTGACTGGAATAATTTAGGTGCTGCGAAAAGGAAAATTTAATATGCATATTCATTACATGGGCGTTTTATGTACTGTGAAATGGAACACTCATATCGGAGTGAGTGTAGGAGCGAGGGGAAAACCTGCTTTGTTGCCAGTCAGTGGGAAGGGTTTGAAGAAAATGGAAATGTACAAGCCTTTTAAGTTTCTTTAGGCTGGGGGGGAGGTGACATTTGTACTTCCAGTACTTGGGAGGCTGAGGCAGGAGGATTGCTGTGAGTTTGAGGTCAGACTGGGCCACCCTAAATTATGCAGTGAGACCTTGTCTTGGGACAACAAACAAAAGTCCTCTGGCTCCTTAGGATGCTTCTGAGAGGGGGAAGCAATGAGATGGGGCACTGTTTCTTGTCATTAGATGGCCTTCTGTATGGTGCCATTCTTTATTTCTTTTTAAAAATTTATTTATTTATTTATTTTTAGTTTTTTGAGACAGGGTCCCACTTTATAGCTCAAGCTGGCCCTGAACTCACTATGTAGGCCAGGGGAGCCTGGAACTCAACAGCAGTCCTTCTGCCTTTGTCTCCTGAGTCCTGGGATTGAAAACATGAGCCACCATACCATTCTTTAATTAAAAAAGAGAGAGGCAGAAAACATGGAGGACATTTAACAGAGTGTGTTGTTTTTGTTTCCTAGGGTTGCCAGAGCAAAGCATCACAAACTGGGTGTGTAAACCACAGAAATATATTATCTCACAGTTTCTAGGGCTTGAAGTCTATAATCCCAGCACTCAGGAGGCCAAGGCAGGAGGATCATCACAAGGTCCTGGTCAGTTTGGGCTACACAGTGACTTCAAGGCCAGCCTGATGCAGTGAGACCCTGCCTCAGAACACAACCAAACAAAAACCCCTAACATTTAAATTTTTATTAGTACATTTTGCAGAACATAATGATTACTTCAACACGAGGTCTTGGAACTGGGTATAACATATCTGAATTCGTTTACTATTTCCTCCCCGCTCTCCCCCACCCTCCTTCTCTGGGGTTTTTTACCATTTACCTGATAATCCTGTGAAGTAGGAAGGAATGTTATTCCCATTTCACAGGAGAGGAAGCAAAGGCCCGGAGCAGCTGAATGACTGGTCCACATTTCTAGCCACTCTGCAGTGAGGAGGCAGCAAGCCCAGGCGTTCTGGTTCTCAGGCCAATGCTCCTAAGCACCAGGCTCATGAAAATGAAACAGCAGCTGGCTGTGGGGTGCACACTGTAATCTTAGCACTTGGGAGGCTGAAGCAGGAATGCCCCAAACTCAAGGCCAATCTGAGCCACAGAGTGAGTTCAAGGACACCCTGACCTACAATAGTGAAGCCCTGTCTCAAAAAACCCAACCAGGACTGGGGATGTAGGTCAGTGGTACAGTGCTTGCCTAGCAAACTGGAGGTACTGAGTTCAATTCCTGGTATTGAACACAAAGAAACAAATACCAAATCAAAACAAAACGAAGTCAAAGAACAATTATAGTGAGGTTCTGCACAAACATACCTTCCTTGGCTTCTGGTGGGTGACAGGTGTTACTTTTCTTCCTTTCTCATGTCCCTCTTCTTCCTTTGACTTGTTACTTTGTGACTTAGGCATTATTTGAGAGACACAGCGTCAAAGACTATTATAGGTTAAAATTTGTATGAAGCATTGAGGTTGGGAAGTTCTTGGAATTCTTCACTTATTAGATTGAGAAAAAGTCCAAAAGCAAACTTACTCGAAAAGGTGACCTCTTTTCAACAGTGCTACATTTCATTTGGGCCAGTTCTGGAGACTCTTTGCAATATGAGCGCAAAGATGTTCATAGCCTTCATGATTTTTGTCTTAGTTTTGAAGTTTTAAAAAATGCTCTCAAAACAATTTTGCCCCTAATTACATCTTTAGGAACACAAGGTATTTTTCAGCTCATATCTGGATTTTGGTAGCCACACAACACAAGACTTTTTGAAAATTAAACTGAGAATGCTTCTGAGGTTGGAGATTGTTTGATTTGGGATTTGGTGTCTCCTGACTTATCCAGATTAAAAAGTGAGTCTGTTGCTGTTTCATGGGTGTTTGGCATCAGAGACAAGGATTTGGGGTCTCACAGCAGAACGGGCAGCCTGGGCATCGGTGAGTTTGGCTTGACCTCTTTGCCTGCAATCCTAGGGGGACGGAAAGAGTGCTGCCCACGAGCTGGGACTATGGGATCTCCACCGAGCAAGCAGCAAGTGAGCAACACCTTGTCCCTGCAGAGACATGCCATTAGGATCCACTAGAGGAAGTTATTGAATTACATATAAATATAGGCCTATAATCCCAGCACTCAGGAGGCAGAGGGGGAGAATAGCTGTGAGTGCGAGGTTCCCCTGGGCTACTTAGTGAATTCAGGGCCAGCCTGAACTGCAAAGCAAGATCTTGTCTCAAAAAAAAAAAGTGTATATACAGATAATATGCATGTATTTGCAACAGTAATCGCAGAGTCAGAATAGAAGAATGCAAAATAGTGGAGGCCCAGGTCAAAAGTCAAAGTCCTCCGGCTCCCTGCACAGTCCCCGGTGAATCCGTAACAGGAAGCTGGAGGGTTGCCCTGGACGCCTGGAGATGGCCGTCCAAAGGTAATGGCAGAGACTGGCGCTCCTCCAAAGAAGCAGAAGCAAGACTTCCTTCTTTCCCTTTGGTCCATCCAGCTACAAGCCCGCAGTCAGAGCCTTCCACACCCAAGGTGGCTTCTCGTCTCTGGTAAATCACCCAGACACGCCCAGGAATAAGCCATTCTGAGAAACGGTCTGAGAGAGAAGACGAAGGGTGATGAGAAAGCTTCATAAACAGCAAAGCGATCGTTGGTGGTGGCTGGCATCACAGTGCAGGAACTCCTACAGCAGTCTGGGCAAATGGCAATCAGGATCGGGTGGTGGTGTAACAATTTTCAAGACTTTGTCTGTGATGACTTGGAAGACAGCAAATGTTGCTAGCATACTTTTCATTTGGCTAAAGACATGTTCAAAGTGTCAGTTGGTTGATCTTAAAGGCAGATGATGGGGAATAAGAAAAGAGAGATGAGGAGGAAAAAAAGCAAGCGATGGTTTAATTTGTGAGGAGAATTTAGAGAAGATACAAAGGATCCAAGCTTTCCTAACTTAGAAAGTATTATCCTTGGGGCAGGGGATTTAGCTCAGTGGTTCCAGCGCCTGTCTTATAAGCGCAGGACCCAGGTTCAATCCCCGTAACCACATACAATACTGGACGTGGAGACTCACGCCCAGCAGCAATCAGTAGCACATCCCACAGTGCCGGGCATGGTGGCTCACGCCTGTAATCCCAGCACTCGGGAGGCAGAGGCAGGAGGATTGCTGTGATGTGAATTGGAGGCTGAGCTCAGGGCCAGCCTGAATTACACAAGTGAGACCCCCTGTCTAAAAAGTTGACTTTGGTACCCAAGCCTATTCCACTACACTGCTCCAGAAGATAGGTTAGTTTTTTTCTCCACAGAGTAGATAATTTAATCTTTCTCCTATTGCATGATTTCTGCCACTATGGAAAGGACAAGAAGGGTTGGAGGTAGGGAGGGCAGGGGAGTGAGGAAAAATGAGAATCAAGATGTATCATGTATAGGTACATGATACAATGTACAATATAGACCTATAATCCCAGCACTCAGGAGGCAGAGGGGGAGGATAGCTGTGAGTGCGAGGTTCCCCTGGGCTACTTAGTGAATTCAGGGCCAGCCTGAACTGCAAAGCAAGATCTTGTCTCAAAAGTTCATCAATCAATATTGAATGTGATCATAATATCTGTATACAATGTACCAATAAAATCAATTTTAGAAATATAAATAATAGCACAAGGCAAAAAAGAAAAGAGGAAAAAAAAAAGACTTGGAAGAAAAAAATGCCACTAACTAGAAAAAATGTGTTAGAAAAATCTCCGAGAAACTTTCCAAGATTTATAGGGATCCATGGGGTCATTTGCAGAGTTTTTACAAATAATGCTAGAAATGAGGTTTTATGTTTTTGCTTCTAGTTTTCTAAAAATGTGCGCATGTGTGTCAGCTCTTTCTGCCTTCCTACTTCTGGTGCCAGACAATGATGGAAGAATTTCAGATGGCGCCTCTCAGGCTCCATGGAAGATTTCAATAAGGGAATGACTTATAGAATTGTGAGCACAGTGATGGAAAACCAAAGAGGGGTAGTAGGGGAATGGGGATGGGAAGAGTAGGAGGCTGCCACCATCCCTACACTGGAAGAGGTCAGTGGCTCATGGAATGGACAGAAAATATGCATCTGTTATAAGGGGGTGTGGTACAGGAGTTGGGCCCTCCAGGGACTCGAAACCTTTGTACTGACCTTACAGGGTAGAAGATGGGGAAAGAAAGGGCCTGATCTGGCTCTTATTCGTGCAGGAGGTGGAGACAGAAAGAAGAAACACAGTGCCCGGGTCTGCAGGGATTTAAGAGTGGGGATGAGCTTTAAATGTTTTTCTCTTCTTGAGACCTGGTCTTGCTATGAAATCCAGGCTGGCCTGGAACCGAAAGTGCTCCTCCTGACTCAGCCTCCTGAGTACAAGCACCACCAAGCTGGCTAAAACCTTAGCATGAAGACATTAAGGATCTGGTGGCTGGGCAGCTGAGGTAACCTAAAGAAATGTGACATCCGCATCTATTTGTAAATCAATGTAAGTCAGTTGTGTAAGTGGATTCTGAGTTTTGCAACAAACAGTTGCCCCCTAGGAGAGAGAAACAGAACCCCCTCCACAGACCTACCTCTTGAGCAACATCAGAGTTCTGTGCCGAGGGCTTCATGGTGAGGTGCAGTTCAGTCTGCTGCTGTCTTTCTCCTCTTTGCTACCAGTGACATAGTTTTGATCGTGGCCTCCTGGCTAAACGAATCGATGGGTTAGAAGCGTAAATCTTGTACTTGGGTTTAAACCTTTTCTTTTGCAGCCCACAGAGCAGCTGTGTCCTGTGGATCTTGTGCAGGACTGGAGAGATATTTTTCTATTTTAATGCATTGATTGGATGCAGTTTTAAGCTCTGTGTGAACAGACTTCTTTGCAGCCAATGATGAAAGTGACACTAACCCTGTGGGTGAGCCTGGAGCCTTGGCTTCTTTGACCGAGCTTTAAGAGAGGAGGTTGCAATCAGAGGAATCTAAAGATGCCTAAGAAAACATTTGAATCCTCTCCTTGAGTCCAAATCACAGACCTGATTGTATGTCCTGCTAGTAGAACAATCTCAAGTGGCCCTAAATATGCAAAAGGCTTTTTTTGGGCTTCTGTTCATTCTTGCAGATGGACTATTTCCTACTGGATAGGAAGGCAGAAAAAAATCATATGAAAGTACGGGTTTCTACCTGTTATGCTTGGCTGGAATGAGACCTTCACAACAAATATGCTGTTCTCTGAGAACAACAGCCTAGTCTCAGTACACAAGACAGTCGACCATAAAGAAAATCCAGGACAAAGTATTCGATTTCCTTGGTGCTGAGGAGTCCAGGATTCTCTGCATACTGTGCTGACTGTCTTTGGACCCTCAATCATAAATATTCTCCTCTAGATTCTTCAAAATAAATTGAGTTTATTGGTATATTTGAGGAATACATTGTGATCACATTGCTTATTGAGAATTTGTATCTGTACATGACACATCTTGATTTTCATTTTTCTCATTTCCTTCCCTTCAACCTCCTACCCATAGACAAGCTTTGTTTCAATGTTTTCCTTTTTATCACAAAATTTTTCTTTCCCTCCTTTGCTTTCCTCTGCCTCCAGCCAGTTCCCCTTTCCCTTTGCGCATTTTTGCCTTTTTCACGATGCTGGAGCTCATTTGCCTCTTCAGTTTCTCACACTAGAGAAACAATACGGCGTTTACACATCTGTGTCCTGTTTATTTCACTTATGAGTGTGGCCTCAAGATGCATTCATTTAGCTATAAATGTCTCTAACTTATCATTCTTTATGGCTGAGTAATACTCTTTTATTTTTTAGGGGGAAAAATACCCCACATCTTCTTTATCCAGTCTCCAGTTAATGGGCATTTGGGCTGTTCCCAAGATTTCGCTATCGCAAACTGTTTACTATAAACGGGTGTGCATATGTTGCTGTGGTGTGATGTTTTAATTCTTTTTTGGATATACTCAGCAGGGAAATAGCAAGGTCAAATGGAACCTCTAATCGTAGTTTGCTGAAGCATCTCCACGCTGGACTCCACAGTGGCTGCATCAGACTACATTCCCATCCAAACTGGAGAAGTCTTCCTTTCTCTCTGCAGCCTCACTAGCATTTGTTATTGATTTCATGATAGCAGCCATTCTTTCTGGAGTAAGGTGAAATCTCAGTGTTGTTTTTACCTGCATCTCTCTAATAGTCAATAATGTTGAACATTTCTTCATATGTTTCTTTGCTGCTTTTACTTCATCTGAAACATGTCTGTTCATTTTAGATGAGAATTGGGTCTTCAAATTTGGGGGTGGGTCTGATAGTTTGTGTAGGGAACGACCCAGGGCCCGGGCGTTCTTGCCCCCCCCCATCACACCCAAACATGGCGCCTGTCACCTGATACCTTGTGATACCTTGTGGTAAACAACTTGGAGGAAGTCCCACTGATTGGATGCAGATTGCTGAGTCTCAGCGTGATTGGCTGCGTGCTCCGCTCATGTTCCCTATTGTGCCCATGCTAAACATTCTCTTCCACATACGTGATCTGTGTGCTGATTGGCTGAAAAGAGGTATATATACAGGCCCTCTGAAGACAATAAAGGAAGTAAGTGAGTACAACGTACGGAAGACTTGTGGTGTTCTTTCTCCCCATGGGCCGGGGTGCGGGAGACGACAGTTTGAGTTCTTTATATATTCTAGATAGACCTTTGAGGAACAGCTGGTAAAATTTTTTTCTCCAGGGGCTGGGGATTTGGCTCAGTGGTTCCGGCTCCTGTCTTGCAAGTGCAAGAACCTGGGTTCAATCCCTGGTTAACCACATACCATACTGAGTGTGGAGACTCACGCCCAGCAGCAATCAGTACCACATAACACAGTGCCGGGCATGGTGGTTCACGCCTGTAATCCCAGCACTAAGGAGGCAGAGGCAGGAGGATTTCTGTGATGTGAGTTGGAGGCTGAGCTCAGGCCCAGCCTGAACTACAAAGCGAGACCCTGTCTCCAAAAAAAAAAAAAAAAAAAAAAATTTTTTCCCCCATATTGTTGGTTGTCTTTTAGGTCTGCCAGCGGTCTCTTTTGCTGTGCAGAATCTTTTCAATAAAATGAGTTCCTCATTGATTCTTTCTACTAGTCACTATGCTACTGAGGTTTTGTTCATGAAGTCTTTCTATATGCCAATGGCTCCAGGTTAGGTCTACCTAACCTATCTTCCAGCAGGCTTAATGTTTCTATTTTAATACTTATCTTTAATCTACTTTAATTTCAGTTTAGTGCATGGTGAAAGATTGTTGGGAGCCATTTCCTACAGTGCCATGGCTTCCTATGCAGGAGAGAAAAGTCGGCCTGATTTCTGGATCAGAGCCCAACATTATCTACCTCCCTCAAGGATAATTACTGTCTTTGCCAGATTAAACTAAGAATCTTCACACACCCTTATGCCAGATTAAACTAAGACAGTTGTCAGCACACCCTGCCCATCAGTTCTTTATGAGATTAAACAAGCCAACGACTCCACTCTTTTTCACTAACTTTTTTTTCTTTTTCTGTACACCTGAATGAAGCTAGTTAGCTCCTAGGCAGTACTTAAGAAAAGTATAAAAGAAGGCTGTTAAATAAATGCAGCACTCACTCAGTATTGATTGATGAGCCCTTCCACCCCTACTTTTCTGTCCAGATTTATTTCTCATCCTAGCCCCTTGGCACGGTTACCCCATTGCTCTGCCCGGCTGACCCCAGCAAAAGATGTAGATCTAGTTTTAATCTTTGGCAGGTTAGAACCCAGTTTTTCCAGAACCATTTGTTGAAGAGGCTATCTTTCTTCCACTGAGGGTGTTTGGCTCCTGTGTCAAAGATGAGGTGGCTTCGTGTGTCTGGAGTTTTTGTATCTCCTAATCTATTTCATTGGTCCTTAGGTCTATTTCTTTGCAGTATCATTCTGTTTTTTTTCTATCACAGTGGCTTTGTAGTTTAGTTTCAGGTTGGGGATTTTGATACTCCCTGCCATGTTTTTATTGCCTAGAACTGTCTAGAAATCTGTCTATTTCTTCTATGCCTTCTATCTTATTGGAGTATAGATTTTGAAAGTAGGAGTTGACTGTCCTCTGGATTTCTGCTGAATCTGTTGTGGTTTCACCCTTTTCATTTCTAATTGCAAGGATTTGAGCTTTTTCTTTCCCTTTTTGATAAGGTTGGCTAAGGGTTTGCTGATTTTGTTTATTCTTTCAAAGAGCCAGCTCTTTGATTCACTGATATTTTGTATCATTCTCTCAGTCTCCATTACATTAATTTTTGCTCTCATCTTTATAATTTCCCTCTTGTATAAGCTTTGGGTTTGTCTTGCTTTCCTTTTTCTAGGAGCTTGAGGTTCAGCACTATGTCATTTGAATTCATTCTGTTTTCCTTGTATAGGCATTCAGTGCTCTGAATTTTCCTTGTAGAACTAACTACTTTCATTGTGTTCCACAGATTCCTGTATGTTTTAGTGGCATTATTATTTAGTTGTAGAAACTAATTTCTTCTGTGACCCATTGATTGTTCAAGAGAGTGCTATTCAATTTCCATGTATTTGTGAAATTCTGGGAATTTCTTTTGCTATTAATCTCTAGTTTCAAGGCACTATGGTCTAACAGTATACAGGGGATGACTTCAGTTTCTTTGCATTTACCTGAATATGTTCTATGAACTAGCATGTGATCTGTTTTTGAGAATGACCTATGTGCAGCTGAGAAGAATGTGTATTTTTATTTTGTGGTGCGAAACATTCTGTAAACATCTATTAAGTCCATTTGTTCAAAAGTTTGGTTCAGCTCTAGTATTTCATTGTTGATTTTTTTGTCTAGTTGATCTGCCATTTTGTGACAGTTGGGTGTTGAGGTCCCCTACTACTGCTGTATTAGTGGTTATTTGGCTTTTCATGCCCATTATTATTTGTTTTATATAGATGAGTGCACTAGTTTTCGGTAGATAAATATTTATGAATGTAATCTCTTTTTTGGATTGTTCCCTGTATGAAAGGATGTAGTGTCCTTCTTTGTTTCTCTTATTTAGTTTTCATTTGAAATCTACATTGTGTGCAAGTAAGATAGCCACTCCTGTTTCTTTGCAATTTCCTGGCATATAGAGAATTATTTTATTTTCTTTTACTTTCAGACTATGGATTTCTTTTTGAATTAGGTGTGTTCTTGAATACAGCGTATTGTTGGATCTTGCTTCTCAATCCATTCTGCCAGTCTATTTCTTTTAATTGGTGAATTGAGGCCATTAACATGGATGTTATAACTGGTACATGTTGAGTTATCCTTGTCATGATATTTTCCTGTTGTTGGCTCTGTCTGTTATTATTATTTTTTAAAAAATTTCCCCTTTCCTGTTTAATTTCTTACCTTGGCTAATGACTTCTTTCTATTAGGCCTTATGTAGTTGTGGCCCTCACTGTCTTTTTCTAGGATATGGTTTAGTATTTTTCGTGACACAGGTTACATGAAACATTAAGTTTCTCAGGCCTTTTTTGTCATAGAAATATCTTACTTTCTCATTGATTTTGAAAGACCCTTTTGCAGGATACATCAATCTAGGTTGGAGGTTGTTTTCTTTTAGGGCTTGAAATACTTTACTCCAGGCTGTCCTTGACTTGAGGGTTTGTGATGAAAAGTCTGCTGTAATTCTGATGGGCTCTATGTTGTGTGTGATTTGCTTCATTTCTCAGCTTTCAATATTTTGTTCTATTGGGTTTCTGTATCTTGGCTGTCGTATGCCTAGGTGTGGAATTTTTTTTTTTTTTTTTTTTTTGATAATGGTTAGTTGGAGCCTGTGGGCCTCAAATTATCTGTATGTCAAATTCTTTTCTTCTTGGGAAGTTTTCTGTCATTAAATATGTGAATTTTTTTAAAATGTCATTTGGATTCTCTCCTGTTTCTTTGTTGACTCTGGTCAGTCTTATGTTATTCTTCTTTGCATCATCTACCAGTTGCTGGATTGATTTCTCAGGGTCCTTTACTATTATTAAGAAATCTTTCCTGGTCACTTAACTGCAATCCTATCTTCTATGTCTGAAATTCTGTCTTTGCGTTTGCTAGTTCCAGTGGGTAAACTTTCAATGAGCTTTCAATCTCTTGAATTTCCATTTGAATGTGTTGATTGGATTCTGCTCGGCTTTTTTTTTTTGGTTAGGGTTCCATTATGTTCTCTATTTTTTAATCTGTGTCTTCCACCATGATCACTATCTCTGTTGTTATCTGAGAGATTATTTCTGATTTCATTTTTTCCAGATCCTCTTTTGCTGCCAGCTCAGAGTCCAGGAGACTGAGTTTCAGGTTCCCCATCTCATTGCTCCTTAAATTTCTCTTTGGGGATCTGGAATTCTGGGTTTGAGTCTTATTTGAGTGTTTTCTCATTTCTATTTTTGTTGTTGTTGTTGTTGTTTCTGTTTTTGGTTTAATTCCTGGGTTGCTGCCCAAAATGATTATTACAAGTAACTTTTTAAATAATATTTAGAACTCTTAGGCCCTCATACAAAGTCTGTGTCTGGACTGGGGATTTAGCTCAAGTGGTACCACACCTGCTTTGTGAAGCTCTAAGGACCAGAGTTTGATCCCCATATACCACACACACACACACACACACACACACACACACACACACACCCTGTGTCCAAGTGGCCTCTCACAGCCATTTACTGGCCAGATAGAATATTTTTGTTGTATTTGTCCTTTTGTTCTAATAACACAGTGAAACATTACAATCAGCTTGTGCACCTGACTTCATGTCCCACTTCATTGAGGCTCCCAGCACCACTTTCATGAGTTTTGTGGGTATTCCTTCAGTTAATTTAAAATTTCTTGCTGGGCATGGGGACTCACACTTATAATCCCAGAACTCATGAGGCAGAGGCAGAAGGATTGCCTTGAGTATGATCCCAGCCTGGGCTACACAGTGAGTTTAGGGCCAGCCTGAACTATGGGTAAGAACCTGTGTAAAGCAATAATAATAATAATAATAATAATAATTTTTTTTTCTTTTCATATGTATATACAAGTAATGTATAGTGTTGTTTGGGGAGCAGGTTGTATGGCAACGCTGGCTGTGGAAGCAGGCCTGATCAGTTAATTTTATGATCCCAGACACATGCACAGAGTAGCTACTGAATCCTGCACGTGGAATTCTCAAGAGCATTCCAGGGGCTGGGGATTTAGCTCAATGGTTCTGGCACCTGTCTTACAAGTGCAAGGACCTGGGTTCGATCCCCGGTAACCACATACCTATACTGGGTGTGGAGACTCACGCCCAGCAGCAACCAGTACCACATACCACAGTGCCGGGCGTGGTGGCTCATGCCTGTAATCCCAGCACTTGGGAGACAGAAACAGGAGGATTGCTGTGATGAGTTTGAGGCTAAGCTCAGGGCCAGCTTGAACTACAAAGCCAGACCCTGTCTCAAAAAAAAAAACAGCATTCCATGGCTAGGCTTGACCTCAGCCTCAGGCGTGAAATTCCAGCTCCCCCTCTCTCCCCCACATGCGCCTCTCTCCCCCACATGCGCATGTGTTCTCAGGTTCCCGCGAGATTTGGGCCTCATAGGAAGAAGCGCCATGAGAAAATTGTGTGCTCATAGCTTCCCACGATAGCCTGAGTTGCGTGATGCAGCGTGGACGTTTATCTCTGCTCTTGCCTCTTTTTCTTCTCATTCTGCCCAGGCCCGCTCTCACTGCCAGTTTCTCTCTCACTCTTCTCTTTCACTTTCTCAAATAAACTTTGTTAGTACTTTTTTGCTCATTTCATCCAATTTGTTGGACACAAGAAGAACCGGGAATCTAATCCAAGGGCCAGGAGAGCAACCCTGAACCTGGTAGCCTTTTGCTGGCCAGCCACTTTTAGAAGTACGCTACTGAGTAACATAGTGATCTACCTGTCGCTTTTTCCAACCAACATTGTTTTTCAGACCAACCCATATTCATACAGATAGGTCAAGTACTTACTTTTTTTTTTTTCAGTACTAGGGTTTGAACCCAAGGACTTCATGTGATCTACATCCTCAGTCCACCTCTATTATTGCTAAATTGCTAAGCTGCCCTAACTGGACTCAAACTTGAGGTCCTCCTGCCTCAGCCTTCCCGAGTGCCGGGATTGCAGGGGTGCAACACCCTGCCTGACTTAGTTCATTGTTTCTTACACCTGTATGATGTATTTTATTTGTTAAATTTTGTTATCACTTTAAGCTCTTATCATAAATGGTCCCACAAGGCACATCTTTGTTTTCTTGTGCAAATGTGTGGCAGCTTCTCTGTTATATATCAGAACTAAAAAAGCTAGGTTGTAGAGAATGCACATTTTCAAATTTTAGAGGTTATCAAAATCACTATCAGAGGTAATTTAGGTTGCTAGGAACCCCCCTTCCCCCCACATCAGGTCCCCTGGGATTGTCTAAACTCTACTGCCTTCTGCATACGTGGAAGAGACTGTAACTTGGGCACAGCTGACGCACCACACCGACGCCCTCCGCCCTCCGCCCTGCACCGTGCACCTTCCGCTCCTGACCGTCCTCACTTGTTCCCGAGTCAGAGCTCTGTGTTGCCTTTTCATCAGACTTGAGCCACCAACTGCTGTTTCAGGTCACTGCTAAAGCCTCTCCTAAGAGGTTTTCTCCACCTACCCCCCAATCCATCTGACATGCCATGTCCTGCTTCATTTTTCCTTTATTTGGAGACCTTCTTGCAGTCTGATGTATACGGTGTTTGTTTATTGGCCTTTCTATTAAGCTGTGGGCTCTGCAAGGGAAGGGACTTCACCTGTTGTTCATCGCTGTATTGACAGAGCAGAGTAGGGTCAGGTTAAAAGGACTTGCTGCTCTAGGAGGCTGAGGCAGGAAGATTTTAAGTACAAGCCTTAGGAAGACCTTATTTTAAAACAAAGAGAGAGAGAGAGACAGAGAGGGAGAGACAGAGAGACAGGGAGAGAGACAGAGAGATAGAGAGAGAGAGCGCGAGCGAGAGATAGAGACAGACAGAGGGAGACAGGGAGAGACAGAGAGACAGCTAGGACATATTTTTCCAGTACAGGGGAAAGGATCCTTACTGAATGCTGAAAGAATAAAAGCTCTGAAAAGAGGAGCTAGAGGAATCATTTGTGGATCTCAGGGACATAAAGAATCTTGGAATAGACAGTTTAACGTAGCAGAAGAGGGCACTATTCAGAAAAGACTGGAGGAGACTCGGAAATCTGAAATCTGCTGGAACACTTCTTTCCTTCTCTTTTTTTCTTTTTCCTTCTTTCTTTTCTTCTTCCTTCTCCCCTGTTCCTGTCCCTGCCCCGTCCTTTTGGCGCCATGTTTATGCCCTGACACTACCGGTCAGGCTTGTGGAGCAGATTGTGTCCACGGACTGTCGGGGTCTGCACTCCCTACGGCCCGTTTTTATTTCCTTACCCGCCGAAGGCTGGGAGCGGTGACTGGGTGGTCTCGGGGAGCCCCTGCTCCCACGGCTTTCTTTTCTGCCTCGTGGCTTGTGGAGCTGGGAATCGGGGTGCCGGCTGAGCCCATCTTCTATGGGTCTCCGGGGGCGGGTAAGCAAGGTGCTGGTTAGGGCTCCCCTGGGAAGGCCTCACTTCCGAGGTCAGCCCTGGCTGCTCCCCACCGGCTGCTTCAGGAGACCGGTCTCTCGACACAGTGGCTTATTTCGCATAGACAAGCCAACCCAGGAGGCGGGAAGGCCTGGCAGGACTCAGCAGGACCGCAGCCCTGGCCATGACCCACCGGAAGTGGCCACACCCAGAATTCTGTCCTCTCAAAGCTGGGTCCCAGTTCTGGCTCACATATGTGGTGTGTGTAGACCACTGGGAGCTAGTTCAGGGCTGCTATCAGTGACCACAGAATTAGTTCTGGGTTTTTTTGAAACAGGGTCTCGCTTTGTAGTTCAGGCTGGCCCTGAGCTCAGCCTCAAACTCACATCACAGCAATCCTCCTGCCTCTGCCTACTGAGTGCTGGGATTACAGGTGTGAGCCACCACACCCGGCACTGTGGTATGTGGTACTGGTTGCTGCTGGGCGTGAGTCTCCATGCCCAGTGTTGTATGTGGTTACCAGGGATCGAACCCAGGCCCTTGCGCTTGTAAGACAGGCGCTGGAACCACTGAGCTAAATCCCTGGCCCCGAATTAGTTCTATTTTAAATTTAGTTTACTAGCTTGCAATGTTACTTCTTACCGTTTGGATGAAATCAAATGGCAATTTATTTATTTATTTATTTTTTGAGACGGGGGTCTCACTTTGTAGGTCAGGCTGGCCCAGAACTTACTTTGTAGCTCATGCTGGCCTTGAACTCAGGGCAATCCTCCTGCCTGTCTCCTGAGGGCTGGGATTACCGGCGTCAGTCACCATGCCTGACCCAAATGGCATTTTTAAAAGGTGCAATATATTGTGGGGCAGCAAAATCATTCAAACACTTGTTAAAAATAGCAAAGAAGACTTGATTCAAGACCCAAGCAGCAGCACCGAGAGAAGGAACTCAACTCTTAAACAGAGGGACATGGGATTTACTGTCCATGGGTGAAATGCAGGGCGTGGCAAGGGCTCAGTTAGCTGTCTAGGGGCCAAGAGTTGGAGCCAGTTATCTTCCAGGGTTGGGTGGAGGAGCTTGGTTAGATATCAGAGTGGGGGGACTTTTTTTGGAATCATGGTCATGGTATGTAGTCTGGCTGGCTTTGAACTCACCGGTTTCCTCAGCCTTCCAAGCACTGAGATTATAGGCAGGCGCCACCATACCTAGCTCGGAGGGGGCTGCTCCCTGATGAACTGGCTCAGCAAGAATCTTTGAATCTTTGGTAAAACTGGGCTCAGCAGGCCCAGGCCAAGGTCCAGAGAAGCAGTGAGCGCACTGAAGGTGCCTGAGGTTTGCTTTAGGACAGAGTTGGTCTCCACCCTTTCTGCCAGCCTCTGTGCATCTCTGAGATCCCTGGACTGGTGAGCAATGCTGATCTCCACGCTGGAGAATGAGGCTGCCATCCCACAGGCCCGCTCCCTTCCTGTGAAAGGCATCAGCAGAGCTGAAGAAAGGGCACGTGAGCAGCTGGGGAGAAGACAGTGTGGGAAGCTGGGGAGGGAACCTCAGAGAACCACATTGGTCTGCCCTGATCTGGGACTTCCGGCCTCCATGACTGTGAGAAGTAAGTGTCTATGTGCAAGCTGCCTGTTTGGGATGTTTTGTTACGGCAGCCAGCTGACTGAGACACTTGCCTTACCTGCCCCTCCTCCACCCTCTCTCCCCCCACCCTCTCTCTCAGTCTTCCTGTGTATCCCAGGCTGGCTTTAGACTTGCTACATAGCGTGGGCTGGCTTCATACTTGAGATCCTCCTGCGCTGGCCTCCCAGGTGCTGGGATTACAGGTGTATGCCACAGTGCCCAGCTAGTTTTAGCTGTTTCTCCTGGCACTGATCCCATTCTGTATTTTTTGAATCACATATCTGGTGTCTTTTGGCTCCTTTACTTCCAATACTGTGAACTTCCTCTAGTGGTGGGTAGGCATGCAGACTGCTTCTGCTCCCCACCGCCCCTGGAGCTGCTGTGCAATTCTTGGATAAGCCAATACACACTTCATTGACATTGTGTTTTGAATTATTGGGGTAACTCCAAACAAGAGTCCTTGGTGTGCACAGGGGCAAGCTGCTCACGTGGGAGGGGAGGTCCGCTGGGATCTGAGCCTGGAGTGTAGGTGTGGCGACTGGGGGTGCCATCAGGTCCTGAGCAGCTGTATTCTATGGGAGAGAGACAGGAAAACCAGAGAGGCTAGAAAGAGTATTCCTATATTTTTGCCTCCAGAGGATGGAGAAGTCGATCCTTGCCCCCTTAGTGGAAACGCAAGTGGAGGACACTTTCCCTGCTCCATTGTACAAACCGTCTGACTGTGAAGGCCGAGGCTTCCCTGGGCCCTGTGGCTGGCTCACGCAGTCACTGTGTGTGGTGAATAGGTACCGAGATGGTACTGGAAGTTCAGGGTGACATTTGCAGCAGGTCACGTTCCCCAGTCACTTGCCCTTTGAGTCGGTTGGATGCCACCGTTAATCTGCCATGTTCAGTGTCCTGCCAGACAATGGACTTTGAAAACGATGCCCACACAGCCCCAAATTTGCTGAGCTCTTCCCATTCTCCGCTGAGCTGATTTCAAAGCATTCAGACTGTACCACAATTAGCTGCTGACACTACCCTGAAATAATGTACAGCCAGGCCAGTAATTACACCCTGGGAGGAACTATGTATAGAAAAGCTGATTAACTCGCGGGCTGGCGCAGACTTCTGAGCTGAGAACACTTGCAGCAGAATGCTGGTGCTCATGCTGGTATGGATGGAAACCCAACTGCAAATCTCTAGCTAAACATTTATGGACATCGTGCTCTGAGAGCCCGGGGAGAACCTTGAGACTTTCTGGGTCAAGGGATCCAAAGGGGCATGCCTTTCCTGGGGTGTCCTGTAGGTGGCACTGCAAGAGTGGTGAGGGAAAAGCCTCTCTGGACAGAACTGAACAATTAAACTAAACCAAGCCAAATTGAGCTAAGCTAAGCTAAATTGAACTAAATGACACTGACTTGTAAGTGGCCGCAGCCATCAGTCAGGTTGTTGTTGGCATTGTCATGGTTATTGGCAGTCCTCATTGGCGTTGTTTATGAACCACACTGTGACATTGCTGGTCTCCTTTTGTTCTGTAGCTGGACACAGAAACGCTGGACTCTGGGTTTTCCATCATGGGTGCTCTGGATGGGATGTCCCACGCCCCTGCTGTCCTATTTTGAGGTTGTGTCCTGTGTTCCATTTGAGCTTCTGAGACATAGCTTGGGGCAGGCTCTGGTAAGCACCAATTCCAGTAGTCTGGATTAGGTAAATGGGGGAGAAGGATGCTATGAAGGATAGGTGTGTGGTGCACGCCTGTAATCCTCTCCCACTAGGAGGCTGAGGCAGGGAGATTGCTGTGAGTTTTGAGTCCAGGCTAGGCTACGTAGTGAGTTTGAGGCCAGCCTGAACTACATAGCAAGACCTTGTCTCAACCTCCCACTCCCAGAGACACTGTTAAGGCCCCTTGTTGCTTTTGCTACCATGTGGTTCCAAGAACTGTTTCTCCTCTGTGAGCCTCTCTGCTAGGTGCCACTCTGCCTTAGAACCAGCTAATGAGGGACTGAGTCCTTTACAAACTGAGCTAAATCAACCTTTTTCCTTTAGCTTTGGTGGTTGGGTATTTTGTTTCAGCAATGAGAGAAACGAACCTAAGGCACGAATTCTTGCCTACACTTGTTATGGTTAGATTCCTGATGATGACTATGCTTTCTGCGGAGAGGTGGGATCTCACTGCTATTTTAATTTGACTTTCTTGAATGGCCAGTGATGTGGAACATTTTTTCATATATTTGTTGGCCATTTGTTTTTCTCCTTCTGAGAAGTATCTATTCATTTCAGATGCCCATTTTTTCATTGGTTCTTTCATTTGAGAGATTCTAGTTTTTTCTTGAGTTCTTTCTTCTTCTTTTTTTTTAGACAAAGTCTCACTTTGTAGTTCAGGCTGGCTCTGAACTTACTATGTATCCTAGGCTAGCCTTGAACTCAGCAGTCTTCCTTCCTCTGCCTCCTGAGTGCTGGGAATACAGGCGTGAGCCACCACACCTGGCATTTTTCTTGAGTTCTTCGTGTATTCTAGACTAAACATGTAGTGGATCTGACAGATTCCAAGCTCCTGTGTGTGGCAAGCAAAGAGCTGCAAAGCGTACACGCGACAGTGACGGAAGAGCAGCTGCATTTATTTAAGGTCAGAACCAGGGAAATAGTGCCCTGAGGACAGAAAAGTCACATGGTATGCTGTTCAGATAAATCAGGCTCTCAGGAAAGAAAGAAGAAACCACAGGGCAGCACGTGCTTCTGTCTGGGGTTAGCAGAACTCGTCAGTGGGCGGAGGGCAGTGAACCCCCCCCTTCCCCTTGTCTGTGCCATGGATCACTTTAGTCCGCTGTGCAGAGAATCGCTGACAAGTTTTTCCCCTTCTGTAGGCTGTCTCTCTGCTTCGTTTGTTGTTTCCTTTCTTGGGCAGAAACTTTTTAATTTGATGTGATTCTTGGTAATATTCTTTATTTTGGTAAAATAGACATAATGTAAAATTTCCCATTTTAACCATTTTAAATGGCAGTTCGGTGGTGTCAAGTACTGTCATGCAGTCGTGGCCACCGTCCGCCCCCAGAATGTTCTCATCCTCTCAAACTGAGGCTCTGTGATCACTGAGAAAAATTATCTTTCCTTCTAGTGCTGGAGATGGAACTCAGAGCCTCCTGCCTACTAAACATTTGCTCTACCACTGAGCTACACCCTGAGCCTACATTCTAACTCTTCCAGTAGGAATTGAACTCAGGACCGTGCTCTTGCCAGGCAGGTGTGGTACCACTGAGCTAAATCGCCAGCCCTACACAATAGCGTTTTAAACATTTTTGGGCAGCAAGCATTAAAAATTATTGAGTGCATTTTCAAAGCACTTTTAGATTAACGGAAAATTGGAACGTGTATTACAGAGTTTCCATCTCTTTCCACCTGTTATGAGGGCCTCACATGAACTGAGTCAATATTCATATGTCTATTAACTATTTTAGTCATTGTTCATGCTATATTCCAATTCCTTTAGGGTTTTTTTGTTGTTGTTGTTGTTGTTTTTATACTGGGGATCGAACCTAGGTCCTTTGCAGTGAGCTTTATCTTCAACTTTTTCTATTTTTATTTTAAGATAATCTTACTAGTGGCCCCAGGCAGGCTCAAACTTGGCAATCCTCCTGCCTCAGCCTTTCAGAGAGCTCAGGTTACAAGCATGTATCAACATGCTGAGCTCTTTAGTTTTTAATCTAACGATCTATTTTTCTGTTCCAGAATCATGTGCAGGATGCCACGTTACATTTAGTTTCCATACTTGCCTTCCAGTGGTGCTGGTTTCTTGGGCTTCTGTTGCTTTTGATGGCCTGGATGGTTTTGAGGACAAGTGTGATTTGTAGTGTGGTTTTCACTGGTGAGTTCTGTAATTTGGTTCTCAGATGAGACTGGTATTGTAGATTATTGGGAAGAAGATGAGAGAAGAAAGTTTTGTTTGCATCACATCGTATCTGCATGGTGGCCATTCCTTCTGGGGTAGGATAGAATCTTGGTGTTATAATGGCGATATGATTTATCAGTGCTGATTGATCGCCCACTACATAAGGGCCCGCCAGGCTCCCACCACGGAGCTGCTCCCACCCTGCTGTCCTCACTGTGCTTTGGGGAGGGAGGAAGCCATAGGCTCAGTTCATGTTTAAGGAGCAGAGGATCATGGAGTTCATCTTTGAGTTAAGGTAGGAGACGTTTTCTGAAGCAAGACCAGCTCACCAGTGTCCCCCAATCTCTCCCTGCCCATGCGGGTGCTTCCCTCCTCCTTTATGGTCCTTTGACAAGCAGCCAGATCACTTCTGTGAAATCCTGTCCTCTTGGTTACCGTGATCAAAGAGAGTTGGGTCCACAGAACTCCTTTTCCAGAGGTTCAGAAGTTTAGGGCAAGCCCCTCTGAGTGCCCGAGTTTAATAACAGCTACTGCACTGGTGGGCGTTGGATAATAATTGCCTTTT
Source organism: Petromus typicus (assembly GCA_004026965.1). Classification (NCBI taxonomy): domain Eukaryota; kingdom Metazoa; phylum Chordata; class Mammalia; order Rodentia; family Petromuridae; genus Petromus; species Petromus typicus. The sequence continues at coordinate 20,048 of PVIR01014878.1, forward strand.
GCTGATTAATAATTACACTGAGGCTTACCTCTAATGCTCCTAATATTGTTTGTTGTCTACCTGCTCATTGTCTTTTCCTCCTTTACCATAAGAACTTGGTTCAGTGTCTACTAGGCTGCTTTTCTTACCTGACCCATGTGCCCCGGGCATAGGATCCCACCTGCTCTAGGAGCTGCCCCTTCTCCTCGAAAGCCGTCAGACAACGGGCAGTGTGGAAAGTTTGCTAACATCTCCTGGGATGATTCTTCCTTGCTCTCTTTCTGTAGCTTTGAAATGACCTCTCTGTCTTCTGGACATTGTCACATGTTAGGCTGGAGCCACAGCTGACGCCATCTCCAGGCCAGAACCACTGAGAAGGCAGGTGCATCCCACCTGTGAGCTGTTTGTTACCATCCTGTGCACAAACTCAGAAACAGAGTGTGCAGGAACTTCTGTAGGGCTCTGATACTGCCGTAACCTATAAGGGTGTGGCCTGTGGGCTTTTCTAGTCAATCAGGCCACAGACCAGGTTGGATGTTGCTTAGCAACACATAAATTCCAGGTCTTGTGGACCATGTCTAAGACCTGTGCGCCAGAGCAGCACAGCAAAAGCACTGGGTTCAAACCAGCAGCGGCCACCGCTGCTCTTCAGGGTACAATTGGGAGGCGTTGCTCTGGACTTGTTCACTATGTGAGTTGGCTAACTTCCTCATTGTTTAAGACACTATGGGTTCTTTGTTCACCAGTTCAGAGCCAAAAGCATCTTAACTCACAGTGAGAGGATCAAGCAAAAAGACAAGAGGTCACATAGACATGCTTTACAGGATAGACACGTTGTTAAGTGTGTGCGTTTGTTTGTGGTATATGGGCACATGTGTGTATTCTCACCTAGTTCTGGTGCGGGGCAAGCATTTGTCAGTGTTAGTGACTGTGGGATTTTGAAGAGGAGAAGTTAACTTGGTGCCTTTTGCTGGCTGCTGGCATTTCCCAGCTGTGGTTCTTTGATTTGAACCGATGCCACCACAAAACACATGGGAGAGGTAACAGAAGAACTGAAGTTCTGTTTGAACCTCAGGGAGAGCTCCTAAGAGGAAGGAAAGTTGACTGCGCACTGCTTATGTTGTATCTTTGTACGTCAAAACTTTTCTAATATTGGAAGAAAATCAAAGTGATTTTTACAATCCCCCCTTTTTTGGTTCATGGCTTTTCAAGGATTATCAGAATTATAAGTTATAAAAATATTAGTTGTAAGATGCAAAGAGAGAGCTTTACAATTCTCCTCCTAGCTGCACAAGAAAAGGGTGATAATGAGATGATTACTGTGCTCTTATAAATAAAGTAGATGCATTTGTTAATTGATGTGAAACTCATTTTCGTGACTGTTCTCTTTGGATACTACTTGAATCCCACTGGAATGTGTTTAGAAAGCCGAGTTATTTTTTACATGGAGAATGACTATTTTTGTTTACCAGCCCAGAGATAGTCTGCAAACTTGAGATCTGGAAAAAATTGCTGCATCGAATGAAAAAGTTTATTCTTGCAACTACAATGAAACAGGCACATTTTTTTTAGCCTTCATGGAAAGAAGCCATGTGATGATTGATTTATAGTATGCACTGCCTTAGCCATTAAGAGACTCGGAAGGACTCCTGGTGTTGCAGGATGAGGCAGATGGGGTGTTCTAGAGAACTAGTGAGTTTATTTGGGCTTTAAAACTGGTTACTATTATAAGAGATAGAAAACTGGGCAATCACAGGCAGCAGCAGAAGGGACGGCCTCAGCAGATGAGCCTGATATATTATTTTAAGAACTTTTTTCCAAAGCCAAGTCTGAACACCTCACTGGTTCATATGAAGAATAAAGCACATTTTCTTTATAGGATTTGCTTTCCTTGAAAATGACGAAAATCAATTGCATAAACATGGATCTTATTTTAATATAGACACGTGGCACCCTTGATTCAGTAACACAGCAAAACATTGCACCATGGTCCTGTGGCTTGTTATTACAGCTGTGCTCCTGTACAAGCTGTATTCTGTCAGTGGTCCCCCTACCCTTGTCTCAGCATTTGGTTATGTTGTGGATCTAACAATGTTCACCTGGTGTTCTGTGCACTCCTTGTTTCTCACCAGCCCTTGTGGTTGAATTGGGGTTATTTCTCTAGATCAGGCCAAGGGCCCATGGCAAAAAGAGACTTTTATCACTTCTGGTTTCAGTTCAAAATCCAAATAGGATTTGTGCAATTGTCTTTGCTTTTGATGATGGAAGTCTTTTTCTTTTTAGACAGGGTCTCACTTTGTAGTTTAGGCTGGTCCTGAACTCATATGTAGACCAGGCTAGCCTTGAACTCACAGGAATCCTCCTGCCTCTGCCTCCCAAGTGCTGGGATTATAGGCTTGAGCCACCATGCCCGGCACTGTGGTGTGTGGTTACTGGGGAATGAACCCAGGACCTTGCACTTGCCAGGCAGATGATGGAAACACTGAGCTAAATCCCCAGCCCCAGTGATGGAAATCTTGTCACAGAGGAACCACAAGTGGAAGCTGCCGCCAGCCTTGGGTGACTACATCAAGGATAAAGTCCCTGAAGAGCTCTTTGCCTGCAGTGGATGCCATGAAAAGGGAAGAAACTTTTGCTCTGAGGGCCGTGGAGATTTGGATCTGGGTACAGTGATGGCACAGACTGGTGTTACACTAATTCTCATTAGTGGTCTTGTTACACCAGTGTCTCAGCCCATTTGTGCCACTGTAAAAAGTAACTTAGACTGAACAATTTATAAAGAACAGGAACCTATTTTCTCATTTGCTGCTGAGGGGTCCAGCATCAAGGTAATGGCAGGCCGGTATCTGGGGAAGGCTTCCTTCTCTGCCACGCAGTGGCCGTTTATTGCTGTGTCTTCATGTAGAAGAAAATGGAAGAGCCAAAAGGCCCAGATCCCATGTGAGGTCTCTTTCATAAAGGCCTTCTCCACTTTCATGAGCTAATTACCTCCTCTAGTCCGACCTCTTAATACTATAGTGTTGAAGCCAGGTGCAGAATTGTGTACCTGTTGAGCCAGTACTAGGGCAGGGGCAGGAAGATGGCCCCAAGTTCAAATCGAGTGTGGGCTACATAGTGAGTTCAAGGCCAACCTGGACTACATAGTGAAACCATGTCTCGGAAAAACAAAACAGAAAATACAATTATGTTGAATATTGAGTTTCACTATGAATTCTGAGGTAGAATTGGGAGCTAGTAATCCATGTGTCACTTAGAGTGCTGAGATAATCCCAGAAGCAAAAAGAGTTCATTTAGAATTTTTACATATATTTGATTCAGGTTTTCTAATTCATGTGTATCTAGGAATCTATCTATTTCTTCTGTGTTTTCCGTCTTCTTAGAGTATAGGTTCTCGAAGTGAGTATTGATGCTTTGGATTTCTGTAAGATTTATTGTGATTTCATCCTTTTCTGCATGGATTTGAGTCTTTCCTTTTTGTGTTTTTGATAAGGTTAAATAAGGGTTTACCAAATTTCTTTAATCTTTCAAAGAACTAACTCTTTGATTCAGTGATTCTTTGTATTGATTTCTTAGTTTCAGTCACATTAATTTTTTTTAGGTTTTTTGAGACAGGGTCTCGCTTTGTGGTTCAGGCTGGCCCTGAGCTCAGCCTCCAACTCACATCACAGCAATCCTCCTGCCTCTGCCTCCCGAGTGCTGGGATTACAGGCGTGAGCCACCACGCCCGACACTGTGGTATGTGGTACTGGTTGCTGCTGGGCGTGAGTCTCCACACCCAGTATTGTATGCAGTTACCGAACCCGGGTCCTTGCACTTGCAAGACAGGTGCTGGAACCACTGAGCTAAATCCCCGGCCTCAGTCACATTAATTTTTGATCTGATTTGTATAATTTTCTCCGTATGAGCTTTGGGCTTGACTTGTTCTTCTTTTTCTAGAAACTTGAGGTTTAACGCTAAGTTGTTTATTTGAGCACACTCTGTTTTCCTGATCTAGGAATTCGCCACTATGAATATTCCTAGTAGGACTACTTTCATTTCATTCCATAAGTTGTGATGTTGTACTGAATTATTATTTAATTGTAGAAACTGTCTAATTTATTCTTTAGTTTCATCTGTGACTCACTGATTGTTTAGGAGGGTGTTTATGCATTTCTTTTTTTTTTTTGAGACAGGGTCTCGCTTTGTGGTTCAGGCTGGCCCTGAGCTCAGCCTCAAACTCACATCACAGCAATCCTCCTGCCTCTTCCTCCTGAGTGCTAGGATTACAGGCATGAGCCACCACGCCCGGCACTGTGGTATGTGGTACTGGTTGCTGCTGGGTGTGAGTCTCCACACCCAGTATGGTATGTGGTTACTGAGGATCGAACCCGGGCCTTTGTGCTTGCAAGACAGGCGCCGGAACCACTGAGCTAACTCCCCGGCCTTGTTTATGCATTTCTTGAGACTTCTGATTTCCAGTTTCACTGCACTATGGTCTAATCATATGCCAGGCATAATTTCAGTGACTTTGCATTTACTTAAGCATGTTCTAGGAGCTAGTATGTGGTTTATTTTGGAGAACATCCCGTGTGCGGCTAAGAAGAATGTACATTCTGATATTGTTGGGTGGAACGCTGCAGAGATCTACTAAGTCTATTTGCTTAAAAGTTTGGTTCAGATCTGATATTTGTTGATTTTTTTTATCTAGTTCTATTTGTGGTATGGAGTGCTGAGATCTCTTGTTAAAGTTGTATTAGTGCTTCATATAAACCAATATTAGTCAGTGAAATTGAAAGTGTAATTAAAAACCTACCAACAAAGAAAATTCCAGGCCCTGATTGATTCACTGCTGAATTCTATAAGAAATTTAGAGAAGATCTAATGCCGCTAGTTCTTAAACTCTTTAATGAAATTGAAAGGGAAGCAATACTCCCAAATTCATTCATGGAAGCAACCATCATGCTGATATCAAAACCAGAGAAAGACTCAGACTAAAAAGACAACTACAAGCCAGTCTTCCTAATGAACATAAATGCAAAAACCTTCAATAAGATAATGGCATACAGAATGTAAAAAAATCATCAACAAGATTATATACCATGACCACATAAGATTCATCCCAGGGGTGTGGGAATGGTTCAACAGAAACAAATCAATAAATGTAATACATGATATTACAGAGCCAAAGACAAAAACCTTTTGATCATCTCAATAGATGCACAAAAAACATTTGACAGAGTCAAACATCTATTCATGATAAAAATCCAACTGAAAACTGCAATAGATGGTTTTTATTGCAATCTGATAAAAGCCATCTATGACAGACCAATGGCCAACATCATGCTAAATGGACAAAATCTGAAAGCTCTCACTTTAAAATCAGGAATAATATTTCAGTATTGTTCTGAAAACATCGGCCACAGCAATTAGACAAGAGAAAGAAAAGGAGTAAGAATATGAAAGGAAAAAGTTAAATTATCATTAATTGCAGATGACATGATACTCTACATAGAGGACTCCCAAAAAGTCCATCGAGAAGAGGATGTTCAAATGAGACCTGAAGAGACCTACAATAGCAGAAACGATTCTGGGGAATAAGGCAAGAGGCCTCACAGTCTGACTTGAGATTATATTACAGAGCTACTGTGATAAAAACAGCATAGTACTGGCAAAAAAACAGACCTGAGGATCAACAGAACAGATCAGAAGATGCAGAAACAACCCCAAACACACTCAACTACCTTGTCTTTAACAAAGGAGCCAAACTCCTTCACTGTAAAAAGATAGCCTCTCTAATAAATGTAGAAAAAACTGGCTTTCTGCATGCACAAGTTTGAAACTAGACTTGTATCTTTCAACATACACTAAATTAAAATTGAAATAGATCAAAGATCTAAATATTAAAACAAAAACACTAAATCTGCTGGAAAGATAGAATAGGTGGAGCTCTCAAAGACTTTGGTAGAGGCAAAGACTATGAATACAATCCTGATTGTATAGGAAATATCACAAAGAATCAACACTGAAACCTCATTTTAGTAAGAAGTTTTTGTACAGCAAGAAAAATTCAACTCACAGTGTGGGAAAATTTTTTGGCCAGCTATTTTTCAGACAAAGAACTATTATCTAGAATATCTAAGATTAAAAAAACAGACCCACCCCAGTGTAATGATCCAATGGGCATCTGAAATGAATGGACACTTCTCAGATGAAGAAGTAAAAACATCAAATGAATATATGAAAACATGTTCAACATCACTGGTCATTTGAGAGATGCAAGTTAAAACAAGAGGTTTCATCTCACTCCAGAAAGAAGGGCTATTAACAAGAAATCAATAATAAATGCTAGAGGGGCAATTTGGGAAAAGGAACCCCTTTCCACTGTTAGTGGGAGTGCAGACTGGTGCAGCCACTGTGGAAATCAAGGTGGAGATTCCTCAGAGAACTAAAAATAGAGGTTCTGTTTGACCTAGCTATTCTCTCCTTGGTATCTTCCCAAAAGAATAAAAAGCATCATGCCTCAGCAATATATGCACACCCATGTTTGTAGAGACACAATCTGTAATGCCCGAGCCTTGGAAACAACTCAAATGTCCACCAACTGATGAATGAATAAAGAAGTGGTCTTTTTATACAATGGAGCAGTACTCTTTCATAAAGAAGGATAAACTTGAGGCATTGCTAGCTAAATGGATGCACTCTGAGACGATATTTTTAAAAAATATATATATTTTATTTTAATTGTATCCCATTTCTTCCCTTCAAAGTTTTTTTTCTCTTTTTTCACTCAGTGAGATGTCAGACATATGTGTTTAAATATCACATTCTTTCTGTGATGTGAGAAACCAAAAGTGCAAATAAAAATCAAGATGAATGATAGATATTGGGAAATGAGAAGAAAATATTCAAATGGGAAGAGGAAAAGTGGAGGAGAGAGGGAAGGGAGGGACAAGAATGTTGGGAGCTGTTTCCTACAGTGTCATGGCTGCCTATGCAGGAGAGAAAAAGTCATCCCGATTTCTGGATCAGAGCCCAACATTGTCTCCTTTCCTCAAGGATAATTACTGTCTTTGCCAGATTAAACTAAGAACCTTTACACACCTTCATACCAGATTAAACTAAGAACCTTTACACACCTTCATACAGATTAATCTAAGAACCTTTACACACCCTTGTGCCAGATTAAATTAAGAATATTGTCAGCACACCCCGCCTACCAGTTCTTTCACTTTTTTTTTCTTTTCTGTACATGTGAATGAAGCTAGTCAGCTCGCAGGTGGTACTTAAGAAATGTATAAAAGAAGGCTGTTAAATAAATGCGCCGTTCATTCAGTATTGACTGATGAGCCCTTCCAAGTCCTGCTGTCGGGTCTTTACTTATTTCTCATCCTAGCCCCTCAGCTCAGTCACCACATTGCTCTGCCCAGCTGACTCTGGCACAAGAAATAAGAGAATCGAGGGAAAAAATTGAAACAAAGCTTTTGCAAAGAAGGAGAAGAAGAATGGTTGATGGGCAAAGAACGAGGATGGGACAAAAAGGAAGGAGCAGGTACAGATTACCTGTGTAGGATAAACATGATTATTATGTGCATCTAAAATATACCAATAAATTTTTTTTAAAAAGGCTCAGAGAAGGCAACATATGCTACAGAGGCTGGGTGGAGTTTGCCCGTTGTCCCTGTCTTCACATACTATTGTGTGCTGGCCCAGCACAACAGAGACAGCAAAAGCAATCCCAGCCTACATTGATTCTATCCTAGGACGACTGCTCAGTAAACTCTGACCATTAGGAGAGCTGGGTCTGCATCCCACTAACTACAACGTAAAGCAGAAAGACGAAGGGCTTTCCCTGAGCTTGAGGAACTCATAGGTTGTGTGCTGTAAACTAGGTAGAGAAGATAGGCTACCCCATTAACTAAGTGGAAAAGGAACACACAGCCCTAAGTATTTAAAGATGAATTTGTGTTTATGACTCAGCAAATTTGTAGAGATGAGATTTTTATGCGACCTAATATTTTCACGTGGGTGTGAGATTGACCCCAGGGCACATGCACTGAATGATATCCTAGCCACTCCTACCTTCCCCCTTTCTCAAAACTTTTGTAATTTTGAGACAGGATATTGCTATAACTAGGTTACCCAGGTTGGGCTTGAACTTGTGATCCTCCTGCCTCAGCCTCTCTGAATGCTCAGATTACATGTACCAATATACCTGGCTACTGATCAATTTGATTTTTTCTGAAGATTAATTTGTGTGTGTGTGTGTGTGTGTGTGTGTGTGTGTGTGTGTGTGTGTGTACATGCCTGTGTATGTGCATGTGTGCATGTAGAAAAGAGGTAACATTCTACCTTTACTTCAGATTGCTGCCACATTATTTGGTCCTTACATTTCTCGCTTTACAATGACAGCTACTGGTTTGGGGTATAAGGGTCGCTCTCCACTGGGGCCCACTTAATCCTCTCATTGTGATTGCTCCTGAACGCTTCTGTCAGCCTGGCCAGAGGCCCCACACCCTCTGAGTTAACAAGTGGATAGGAAGCCCAGGCTGTGTGGGCCCAAGGCAGGCAGGCAGAGCCACCGCCAACGGGGGCCGCACACCTGCCTGCACCGGGTGGCTTCCTCTTCTCACCACAGAGTGACAGTATGGACACCTGCTCCAACACAGGAGGTCTCAGGAGGGACATCTTTTTGTTCACAGATTTCTGCTTTTCCTCCTCACTGTCTGGTTTTCTTGCGGCACTTTCAAATGCTTGTAGAGAAAGACCTTTGGCCACGTAGTTGGGGTAGCTGGCTGTACAGTGGCAGATGTGATTACTGCATTCTAATTTGCAGACTTTCCTGGAAACAATTATAATTTGATTTTGGCCAGGTGTGAAGGCACACACCCAGTGCTCCAGAGGCTGAGAAAGGAGGGCTGCTGCAGTTCCAGGTCAGCTGCAGGGTCTCTTGGACTACTTAGGTAAGGCCCTGTCTCAAAAACAAAAGCAATTGATTCTGATTTTTTCATTTCTTCCTTTTGTGTGGTACTGAAATTTGAATTTGGGCTCTTGCTAAAGGTAGGTAAATACTGTAATGCAGACACATATTCACAGCCCCTTTAAAAGCATTTGTTTTTCTTTTTGAGACAAGATCTCACTAAATTAGAAGTCTAAGCCCTGTCCGGTAATTTAGCTAGACCCTACTGACCCCAAGATTTAAAAAAAAGAAAAGACTGAGGAGGTAGCTCAGTGTGCAGGCCTTGTGTCCAGTTCCTAGCACTACAAACAAAGAAGCAAGCAAACAAACATAACAGGCACTAAGCCACCTAGGTTGGCCTTGCATTTACCATTTCTTGCCTTAGCCTCCTGAGTAGCTGGGATTACAGGCATATGCCACCATGCCTGGCCAATAATTTGATTGTGATATGAACATTTTAAAGCATTTTGATTACATTTAAAATTTTGGTCAAAATAACGCATGCACATGTTTAAAATCAGCAGGGCCCTGGCAAGCCTGTGGCCATCTGGCTTCCTGAGGTACATACATGGCTCAGAGCTGTTCCCACTTACAGGAATAAATCTGCCTGATTCAGGCCAGGCTCCTTCTGCACTTCCAGAACAATACACATGCAGATGTGATGACAAGAATAGATCTTTTTCCCCACAGCAGAGATCCTTTAAAAAAAAAAATTAAAAGAACTATACTAAATAATTTTTCATTTTTCTTTTTGGAAAGCAAAAATACATTTTCAGCTGCTGTAATCACAGTACTAGAACTTTTTGTCCTCTCTTGATTAAAAGCCAGTAGTAGCACATCTATAGTGTTTATCTTCATGATTCTGTAGTTAATTATACTAAAATGTGTGGTCTCTGGTGTCCAGGTTTTATTGTACTGTTCTTTCTTTTCTAAATTTAAGTATCTCTAAGCTTTTCTTCCTCAGTGCGATCAAAGAGACTAAGAAATGGAGTATATGATGGTCTTATACATATTTTTAGAAAAATCTAGATCTTTTATAATTTTCATAAGGAACTACTATCCAGGATCGTTTAGGCCATCAATTATATATTCTTTTCACCAAGTTCTCTAGTTTTTAAAAATTTCAAATGTCCCTTACTCATTTTGGTAATATTATATCACATTTGTACAACTACAATTGCAATAATAACTAATTATTATTTATTAGGCCTTTATCACATACCCTGCCCAGGCTAATCAGTTTGCGTTTGTTAACTCACTGAAGCTCCAAGGATGTTCTGAGGTATCATGCCACCTTTCAGAGAGCTAAGCCCAAACTCGGGTATGTCCTCCCCCACGTGGACTTAACTGTCACAGCACTATTCCCAGGGTGTGTAGAGCTATGGCTCCTGAGTCATTTTCACCTTCGTGATCTGGTTTGATTTAGTCTTCAGCACCTCTAGTTTCTGTCAGTTTCTGCCCTGGGAAAGATATGTGAGAAGCTCCAGGTTGGAATCAAAGACCAATTCGGGGAACTTTGGAAAGTCCGGGGAAATGCCTAATTCTGGGCTCCAGGTTTTCAAACTTGTTTATTTTTAAGCTCCCAGATGTTGAGAAAATGTCACACCTGCTTTTCATGTCAGTACCTCTGACAGTGAGCTAGGTCAGCTGCCAGGTGAGACCAGGGGAAAGTGCAGGAGGGAGGCTGTGTCACTCACATCGTTCCCTGAACACATGCCTTTGGTTCTGGTTTCTCACTTTTTGGGATGAAATCCAGGGTGTCTCACATGCTAAACCTCCTCTACTACTGAGCAACACCCAGAACTTTTGAACAACCAATCAACAGCCTTTCTTCCTCAGTGAGATCAAAGAGACTAAGAAATGGAGTATATGATGGAAACTTTATTTATCGGAAACTTTTAAGAAACTGTGTTTAATCTGGGAATTGTGGTTGTGCATACTTATAATCCTGGCACTTAGGAGGCTGAGGCAGGAGGACTGGCTGCTGTGTCCGGGCCTAGAAGGTTTCCTGCCCATCCTCCTGGTCCTCCTTGCAGCTCCCCTGGCCCTTCCTTCCTGCCAGTTCCCCTCCCCAGGCCTGTCCTAGGGAGACTGGACCTCAGGGTAAAGGGCTTAGTTCTGTTCCATTGGCCTGGTTCATCCCAGAACCCCGAGATTCTCTCAGCCTTAGGAGACATCAGGGTGGGCAGAGCCCACACTCCCACTCTTGCCTCTGGAAGACTCACTTTCCACGCTGAGTGCGGCCAGGGGGGGGGTTCTGCCACCTGCCAGTGAGAGCTCCTCCCCCACAATGCTTGCCGGCCGCACAGTGTGGCTTTTGTGCAGCTTTCAGACTGTCCTTGCACACCTTGGGGTAAGGACGTGCTTGTCATTTGTGAAGGGCAACACAAGTGTGAATGGTGAAGAGGATGACGATCCTCACTAATCGTCTGTCATGGCGCTGTTTTGCTGGCTTCTCAGCATGTTGTAACCCCTTGACTTCCTCGCTGTAGTGAAGTAGCACAGAGGAACGTCACTCAGGAATCAGAGAGCCTCGGTGTGGTTGGCATTTGAGCCCCACGCCGTGGCCACGGCCAGGTGCCTGGAGAGATCTTAACTAAGTGGCCTCTTGGATTCCAAGGCAGCTGATTCCAGGTACCTGTCGCTTGAGTGATGTCAAGCTCTTAGGCAGCCTGGTATGGTTTGTGCACACAAGCTGCGCCCTTCCTTCTGTGCGCATTGAATATCACTAGGTTACTTAGCACATCCAAGGCAAGGTACGTGCTGCATAAAACCTTGTCACTGTATTGGAGCAGCAGCGGCCAGAGCAGGTTTGCAGAGATTCCCTACCGATGCAACTGCTGATGTTCAGGCATTTTCAGAGTGTAGCCAGTCACATATGCGATGGAGTACCTGGGGGTAGGAAGGTCTCTACTCCGAGCTTTTCAGTTCTTTTAACCTGTAAAATAGGAGCTATGGGCTAGATAATTACATCTGGCCAAAATTCATATGCTGAAATCTAACCCCCTCTTTTCTTTTATTCCAAATTTTTAAGGTCACTTATTTAGGGGGAACAAGTGGTCTGACTAGCTCATATGTACCAGTGGTTGATAAACATGCTTGTTTTTCTTATTTCTGACAATGGGCTCTTTCTTTCTAGTGAGATTTATGTAGCTGCCAACCTGTGCCCTGGCCTAGGCTCCTGCCTGCTGCTGATCTGCAGCCTCTTGTTTTATATTTCTTTAACACAATTCCTATTTTAAAAAATTATAACTCGTTGGCTGCCTTCATTTAATTTTGTATAAACATATTATTTGAAGCTGAAGTGAATCTGATTTTCAGTGTGCAAATAAAATACAAAAACTGTTCTTGGAGTTATTTCTAAACAGAATTTCTTTAATCCAATGTAACAGAAATTAGACAATCAGTATTTAATGTGTGTGTGTGTGTGTGTGTGCATGTGTGTGATAAATTTCAAAGCACAGAACAGCACAACATCACATTCCATACCACACTTTTTTTCTCCGGCTTTTCTTGTCACCCTTGTCACTGTGCAAATAGCAAACTTTGCAGTGACAAGTTGGGGTGGGAAATAATAAAAGTGAGGCATTCTGTGGCAAATTGTGGGGTGAAGTTAGGGCAGAACCCATAAGTCATCTCAGTGTAAATGGAACCATGAGGCTTTGGGGGACAAATGGGAAAATAAGGAAGGCATTGTGTGTCCACAATCAAGTGACACCATTGAGTTTCTGAGCCGGGTGTTTACAGTGTGTTGTGAGCAGGATTCTGGGTCCAAACACTTGCTTTATCCATGAAGAGCCTGAGTCCCATGAATATTGGAGAATGACTGCAGAAATTTCAAGACTCAATAAAAATATGGGCATTGAAAAGAATCAGCACTTCTCAAACAGCCAGTTAAATACATGACTCAGTCTTCAAGGCCATTTGGGAAATGTGGGTTAAAAGAACACTGGAATTCCACCTCAGTGCAGAAGGAATGACCATTACTGAGAGACCAGACAGTTACAAATGCTGGTGAGGCCGAGGGTGGGGACACGGCAGTGCGGGTGGGAATGTTAACTGTAAACCACTGTGAAAGTCGGTATGAGATTCCTCAGAAACTACAAGTAGAAATGCTGTTTGACTCAGCTATTCCTCTTCTAATTATCTTCACAAAAGGACGAAAAGATATCATACTTTAGGGACACGTGAATACTCATGTTTATAGCAGCACAACTCATAACAGCTAAATCTTGGAAGAGCCTTTATGTGCATCAGCAGGTGGATGGATAAAGAAAAGGTGGTACTTATATACAATGGAGCACTACTCTGCCATAAAAAGGATAAACTTGAACCATTTGTAGGGATATGGATATACCTTGGGAACATAATGTGAAGTGAAATAAATCAGACATAAATTAAAATATTGCATGGTTTCTTTTATGTAAGAAACACAAAAATAAAGCACAATAGAAAAGACAGACAATAGGAAAAGAGGGAGAGAAAATGTTATTGTAGTTCAGCATGGCCAATGTATCTAAAAGTATACCTAGATTTCATAGAATTGTTTTGTGTTTTATGTTTTTTAGCCTGTTAATCTCTATGCATAATAATGAACTATATAAGGGTTTATAAATAAATAAATCTGATAAGTAAATGAGTCTGAGGATGGCAAAAAGGGGGTTGGAGGGGAAGAGAAAAAAAGAATTGAGGTGTTCTATGTGCAGGAAGCAGTTCCCCACAGTGAAGGAAATTGTTATGGACTGCAAACATGTGCAAATGAAAAAGTTGCAGATGACACCCACACCACAAATGGCAGAATAGAATCTGAACTTCTGGCTGCTGAGTTCTTGGCTCCAGAGGTTACATCAGACAGCTTCTTTAGCAGCTTGAAGGAAACGAGAAGAACATGGGGCTTGGGTGGAGGAAACCTGGACCTGGATCTTGGCTTAGTGACGTGGTAGTTTTATAACTGAGGACATTTTACACCGTGTCTGTCCAACCTGCAGGATGACCTCCTTTTCCCACAAACAGTCCTACAGGGTGATACCACGAAACCCCAACCTTTGGCACAGAAAATGGGCACTGTTTTGACTGTTCTCTGAGGGAAAATGGTTTGCTGCACCTGAAAGTCCCCAGCAGTGTAATCAGGGCCAGGTGAAGCAATAAGGCTGCCCAGAATAACACTCCTTTCTTCTTCTTCTTCTTCTTCTTCTTCTTTTTTTTTTTTTTTTTTTTTGAGACAGAGTCTCGCTTTGTGGTTCAGGCTGGTCCTGAGCTCAGCCTCAAACTCACATCACAGCAATCCTCCTGCCTCTGCCTCCCGAGGGCTGGGATTACAGGCGTGAGCCACCATGCCCAGCACTGAGGTATGTGGTGCTGATTGCTGCTGGGCGTGAGTCTCCATGCCCAGTATTGTATGTGGTTACCAGGGAACTGAACCTGGGTCCTTGCGCTTCCATAACAGACACCGGAACCACTGAGCTAACTCCCCGGCTGATAACACTCCTTTCTTAATCTTGCTACAAATTAATTTCTTAGAGTAACAGTTCTATAGGCCTTGCAGCTTTCAATGCAGATTTGCAGGAAAAAAATCACATTCTGTTCTTTATTGGCTCAACTACTATGGTAATCAGTATGGAAATTCCTCAGAAACTAAAACCGGAAACTGCATTTGACCTGGCTGTTCCCTTCAAAGTGTCTTCTTCAAAGAGTTAGAATATCTCATTATAGGAATAGATGTACACCTGTGTTTGTAACAGCATAACTCACAGTAACTTAAATCTTGCAAGTGTTCCATTCATCCCTCAACAGATGAATGGATAAAAAAATTGCAGGCCGGGGAGTTAGCTCAGTGGTTCCGGCGCCTGTCTCGCAAGTGCAAGGACCCGGGTTCGATTCCCCAGTAACCATATAACAATACTGGGTGTGGAGACCCACACCCAGCAGCAACCAGTACCACATACCACAGTGCCGGACGTGGTGGCTCACGCCTGTAATCCCAGCACTCGGGAGGCAGAGGCAGGAGGATTGTGATGTGAGTTTGAGGCTGAGCTCAGGGCCGGCCTGAACCACAAAGCGAGACCCTGTCTCAAAAAACCTAAAAAAAAAAAAAAAAAAAGAAATTGCAGTATACATACACAATGGAATACTACTCTGCCCTAAAGCGGCATATACATGGTATTTTGTAGGAAAATGAATGCACCTGGAGACTGTAGTGTTAAGTGAAAGAAACCAGACACCAGCTTAAATATTGTAGTTTCCTTTATATATAAGAAACCCATCATATAAATAAATTAACGAGCAAAATGAAAGAGAGATAATAGGAAATAGGAAGACAGATCTTTTTCAAAAGGAGGAGGGGACCAAGAGAAAGAGGAAGAGAAGGAGAGAGGAAAGGAAAAGAGGATGTAGAAAGCATTCCGATGCGTTGTGTACAGGTGCCAACTCTTCACCAGGAATGTGATCATTATGTCCTGCAAGATGCACTAATAAAAAGTTAAAGTTTAAAAAAGCCAGCCGTGGCGGTGTTCTTTGCACGGGTGTGGATTCTTATCCTGCCTGGTCCCGCCTACGTTTCCAGCCCCTTCCTGTTCCTATTGCCAAGGGTACAGACGTTGAAATGCTTGTTGTTCGCGGATGCTCCGTGGCCCGCCTGCCGGACCTTTGGACGCGACGTCCGGTGGCCCGGCCTCCCGTGTGGCTCTCCCCTGTCCTTCGGGCCTGAGCCCCAATGGGTCAGCTTTTTCCCTCTGGCCCTGCTTGGCTGGGCTCCTCCCGGCCTCTGCTCTCCTGTGAGCCCTGGGGCGCCAGGGTCAGCCTGTGTTCTCAGGCCTCTAAGCCCCCACCCCTCACTCTGAGCCTTTGACGCAGTCGTGCGCTGTTCGTGGCACCGCTTCCAGGACTTGTAAATGATGGTGTGACGTAAGCATCTGCAAATATTTGCAGGAAGAATAAAGAGTGAATGAGCGCTTCCTGCCGGGGAGGGAAAACATTTTAGACAGTGATGGTCAGTGCTGATGTAACCTGCTTCACCAGAAGTGAAACTAGCGCCTCCCACCACTGACTTTTTTCAGCTCTGATAGCTTTGAAGCAGATGTCAACCGGGTGCCTTGGAACTAGTTTCTAGTTCTTTGGGAATGTAAAATCTCTGTTTTCCCTTTTGTTCTCCAAATAGTTCAGAATTAAAGGCAATCTTAGCCTCAGTCTGGTTGGGATATAACATAAACCTAGGACTGACTGATTTTTGTGCTTAGGTTTGAACTTTTTCTTTTGTACTGAAAATTGAACACAGGCCCCACACTCAGCTACACCCCCAGCCCTTTTTTTCATTGTTTAAGACAGTTTTACTAAGTGGCCAAGGCTGGGGCTCTAATTTATAATTTTTTTGTCTCAGACCCCCAGAGTAGTTGGATGACAGGTGCACATTACCACACTGGGCTAAAACATAAAAAGTTTTATTAAGATTTTAAAAAGACAGTTTAGAACCTGATAAAGCCAAGTTGCTACCATCCTTATTAAAAAGAGTAAATTTGGTACTTTTCTTTAGTCTTAGTCAGAAAATATTCATACACCGAGCTTCATTAGAGACAGATATAACTTAGGGTGTGTGTGTGTGTGTGTGTGTGTGTGTAACTGGGGATCAAATTCAGGATCTTTCACTTGCCAGGCAGGCAGAGGCACCACTGAGCTACACCGCCAGCCCAACTTAGGATCTTTTTGTTGCTGTCCTTTAGCCTTTTAAAAATGAACATTAAATATTAAAAATTAACACTTGTCTCTGTCCTTCCTTTCTGTGCTAGTATGTTAGACCGTTGCCAATGCTGCTTAGGAAGAATTTACAAAGTGAGATTGTATGAGGTTTCCTTTAGTTAGCTGTTTTCCCGAACAACATCCTTCCACTGGAAGAGCTTAAGTTCTGGTATTTGTTCTTTCTTCCATGTTTTACCCTAGTGAAGCAAAATAAATCTGTCACTGATGATGTTTTTTTTTTTTTCATTGTGATGAGAAAGGGCAGGAAGATGACATGTACATTGTCTTCATGTTTTCCCTGTGGTAACTCCGCCAACTGCATTGGTTGGAGGCATAGTAGCTCAGTTTGGAATATAGTTGGCCCAGGGCCCCTGCCTCTGTGGACTCAACAACCATGCACTGAAAATATGTGATCCCGTGGTTGTTGGTGTAGATTACGAAATTAGGTACACCATAGTTGTGTCCAACGTTTTCTTGTCATCATCCCCTAACCCAGTAGTTTCCAACCTCTTTGGCATCAGGGTTTGTGGATTTGTGGAAGACAGCTTTCATGGACCAGGGAAGTTGGGAGTGAAGTGACAGGTCCAGGACAATTCAAATGCGCAAGCACACTCTAGATTCTGAATGTGCATGCCCAGTTCACAATGAGGGGGCGGCTCCCAAGGGATCCAAGGACCTGCTGTTCAACAGGAGGCAGAGTTGAGGCGGTGATGCCTGAGATGGGGAGTAGCTATAAATACAGACATTTTTTTTCCTACTCCTTATTGGGTGATGTTTTTTTTTCTGCCTCCCGAGTGCTGGGATTACAGGCATGAGCCACCACGTCCGGCACTGTGGTATGTGGTACTGATTGGAGCTGGGCGTGAGTCTCCACGCCCAGTATTGTTATGTGGTTACTGGGGATTGAACCCAGGTCCTTGCACTTGCAAGACAGGCACCAGAACCACTGGGCTAAATTGCCGGCCCTCATTGGGTGATGTTTTTGAGAGAGACTCAGGTAGCTATAGAAAGAAATTAAGAAACTAGTGCTAGGGATGCAGCTCAGTGGTTGAAAGCTTGCCTGCACAGTACTTATTCTTGCTGGGCGTGGTGGGCAGATCTGTAATCCCAGCTACTTGGGAGTCTGAGTCAAGAGGATCACAAGTTTGAGGCCCACCTGGGCGAGTTGGTGAGACCATTTCAAAATAAAAGAAATAAAAAAGGGGTGGAAATACAGCTCAGTGGCAGAGCTTCCCTGGGTTTGATCCTCAGTACCACACATGCTTACACAAACAGAAACACAACAAAAAAGAGGACACTATATCTTCTTGGATATCTGAGAACAATGTGATATGGGGAGCAGGGAAGGTATGTTACTAGAACTCCTGCAGTGGGTCCTGGTCTCCTAATAGATACAATAGCACACAGTGAATTAAAGAATAAAAACAGAAAATGAGACTTAAGAGAAAGTTCGGTTCTGGCCTGATCAATGCTGTTCTGGGAAGCGTAGATGAAGGGCCCAGAGCTTGCCACTATTGATTGGGTTCAAATGGAGTAACAGATGATTCACAGGTGTCAGTAATCCTAAATTGATGATGGTTTAAAAAAAAAAAACAAACCAGAAACAAAACTTATGTATATATGGAGGTAAGGGTTTAAGATATGAAAATCAAGATACATAGGGCTGGGGATTTAGCTCAGTGGTTCTGGTGCCTGCCTTGCAAGCACAAAGGCCCAGGTTTGATCCTGCTAACCACATACAAAAATGCTGGGCAGGGAGATTCACGCCCACCAGCAATCTGTACCACATACAACAGTGCTGGGTATGGTGGCTCACACCTATAATCCCAGCACTTGGGAGGCAGAGGCAGGAAGATTGCTGTGAGTTCAAGGCTGAGCTCAGGGCCAGCCTGAACTGCAGAGGTGAGACCCTGTCTCACAAAAAAAAAAAAAAAAAAAATTAAGACATATAATGTACAGGTACAAATTCCCAATGTTGATTGAGAACATAATGTATACCTAAAATGAACCAAGAAACTCAATAAAGGGGAAAATAATCCTAAATTGATAAGGATCTTATAGTTGGAGAAAGTATCAGATGTCTGGATGTGGTGGAGGTAATCCTAGGACCAAGAAGATTTTATGTTGATGAGGAGCTTATGTTTTTTTACAATCTAGGTGGAATAAATTAAACGGATAAGGAACTTGTGCTCCCCACGTAAGACCTTTCTCTTACTACTCAGTTCTTAAGGAGCCAGGATGTCTTTAGCTGATACAATCTTGCCCTTGAGTATCACAGCATCATGGGGCCATTGAGGTCTTAGCTGTGACCTGATGCAAAATAGAGTTATAGTCAGCATGTCATAGCGGCCTATAGGCAGGAAAACTAGGCCTAATCATAAATCATAAATGTCAAAGGTCGTGTGGAATGATTTTTCCCAAAATTATGTAGAGTAGGTCTTGACCCTGTGAGCAAAATTTATAATCTTATTATATTTTAAAAGTTAATGAAGTATTGGCCGGGGAGTTAGCTCAGTGGTTCTGCGCCTGTCTTGCAGGCGCAAGGACCCGGGTTTGATCCCCGGTAACCACATACAATACTGGGTGTGGAGACTCACCCCAGCAGCAACCAGTACCACATACCACCATGCTGGGTGTGGTGGCTCACGCCTGTAATC
>PVIR01014879.1:0-39346 GCA_004026965.1 Petromus typicus
TAGACTCGTACAACCCCTGTGGAGATCAGTTTGGAGAATCCTCAAAAAGCTAGGATTGATGGTCCCATTTGACCCGGCCATTGCCCTGCTAGGTATATACACACAAGAATTAAAAGACTCATATCACAGTGATATATGTGCACCCATGTTTATAGCAGCCCAGTTTGTGATTGCTACATCTTGGAAACAACCCAAGTGTCCATCAACTGGAGACTGGATAAAAAAGCTGTGGTTCTTCTACAGAATGGAGTACTACTCTGCCATAAAAAACGATAAGTTTGAATCATTTATACTTAAATGGACATACCTTGAGGATATCCTCATAAGTGAAATAAATAGGGCACAGATAGGTACATATTGCATCTTTTCTCTGGTATGAGAAAATGAAGATGTAAACGAGTCCTAGCATTGTATGTTATATACTGTGAAATAGAAAATGCTCAATGTAAAATAAGGTGAAAGGGGACAATGTTGAGATTGTAACAAAATGTAAGGAAACAAATTTTATGTATATGGGGGGGTGGTAGGTTGGGTAGGGCTATGGGAAAAAAATGAGAATTAAGTTGTGTCTTATACTGGTACAAATCCCCATTATGGAGTGCAATCATGATGTGTATATTTAATGTACCAATAAAGATTAAAAAAAACAGTTGCACATATTTATTAGGTATATTTGATATTTCAGTGAATATATATCAATGCAAAGAAATGATAAATACATGATTAATTATCCAGATATCTTCAGTACATAATTGAATTTTTAAATTACATTGTGTCATGCAGCCTTGCTAAAATTTTGTATTATTTTTGGTAGTATAGATTTTTCAGGGGGCAACTACTTGCATGATAATATCTTCAATTGGTAGGAGTGTTACTTTTATCTCAAACTATTATTTGGTTCTCCTTATTCTGTCTCACTGAACTTTCTGGGATTCCCTGTAAATTGTTGAACAGGAATATCAGACACTCTTAACTAGCTGTGGATCCCACAGGAAAATAATTCAGTTCTGTCCTAATAAGTAGGAGGCTTGTTATCATAACCTATCGAGTTGTAACCCACAGGGTAAAAGGGAACTTGCAAAATCAGAATTCTTTCCTTTAGAGATAAGCAACCTATCTAAATTTCTTCCTGCTCAACATATAGCCAACATACTCTCCTCACTGCCAAAGCAGTGACAGAATATGACGTTGAGCAGGAATCCAATTTCCTTCCAGAAGACAAGGGAAAATGAACCGAAGGTGGCTGGAAGCTGTAAAGCAAGTCTGGAGACTTGCATTGTCTCCCGTGTCCCCCTCCCCTCTGTTCACTGCTATAAATGACCCTTACCTGCTGTTGTATAGGAGGTGGTGGGTCGAGGCACAGTTCCTTGAAGATAGCTTTAAATAAATCCCTTTTTCCTTTTAACCAAAAGCAAATAATCTCTTTTAATTTGGTCATTGCCAATCAAAAGACAATATGAACCAAAGTTGTAGGTTAAAAAAAAAAAAAAGCTGAGGAAATTTTCTCATTTTAGTTTTCTGATTTTTAAGAAAGCATTCTTGACCATTTAATTTTGTTGAATGCTTTTGTTGATTCTATTCACATTAATGTTTGCTAATATTATGGTTTATATTGATCTATTTAATTTAAATCAATCTTGCAGTTTTCTGATGAGTTTTATTTGCTAGCAGAATGTGTTAATATTTTGCTAAGGAATTTGTTTCTGTTTATGGATCCTGTTATTGTATAATTTTGTTTTCTTATAGTATCTTTAGTTTTATTTTCAAGATAAAATGATAAAAGATATTGAAAACGTATCCATACTTCTATTTTATGGAAGAACGTATATAGATTTGTTCCATTTCTTTATAAATATTTGTGAAAATACTCCAGAGGAATGTTCTGGTTATCTTTTTGACACAATTTTCATGAAAAATGAAACTGAATTGTTCACTTGCTCTAATACATATTAAATAATGCAAGTTTTCTATTTCCTTTCACTATATGGTAGATTTTTAATTTCAAACAATTGTCCACTTAATGTCTAAAATTTAATACCATAAATTATTCATAATATTGCTTTGTCATCATTTTAAATATCAATATCAACTCTGAAACTGTCTCTGCCTTTCCTAATATTGTCCATATCCCCTTTGTTTTCCTTCCTTCCTTCCTTCCTTCCTTCCTTCCTTCCTTCCTTCCTTTCTTTCTTTCTTTCCCTCCCCTTCTTTCTTTCTTTCTTTCTTTCTTTCTTTCTTTCTTTCTTTCTTTCTTTCTTTCTTTCTTTCTTTCTCTTTTTGTCTCTTTCTTTCATAGATTGGACTCCTGTTCCATTCATAAAAGCTCTCAAAAGGTATTTTCCATGTCCGAGTTTCCAGATTTTGGAGTGGTAGTTAGCCTTACATCTCAACTCTGATGAAAAGTCACTGAATTTCACTTTTTGGCTCTTCATTTTTTTTTTTAAAAGATGGAACCGATAACATATAAAGTGTTTATATTCCCAAAATAAAACAATATGTTAACTTACACTTTTATATTTGTTTTTTTAAATTACTATTCAATTACTTTTTCCTTTTCTTGGACCTTTGCGCTGAGAGTTACATCCTGAAATTTCCTTTTTAAATTTTTTTTTTTCAATTTTGAGTGAGGATCTCATTAAGTCCGTAATTTGCTCAGGCTGTGCTTGCCTCATGATCTTTCTGCCTCTTCCTCAAATATTTTGTGTTTTTATTATCATGTATTTTACTTCTACGTGGTTGTAAAACATATTGTTTTTATGTGATTATGTTTTTGATATAAATAAATTATTTCATATTTACCTGTATTTTATCATTGTTTTGATTTTATATTATGGCATACCTTGGTATTCGACTGCTTTGAAACTCATAGAATTTCATATTCCAAGATTTTTCACTGAATAAAATCTTTTGACCCATAATTCATTGTTTGTTTAGTGCTCAACATGTCACAAACTAGAACTCTTGGTGTCAGTTGTCTCCTGACTTGCTTCCTTTCCAATTGAAACAATTTTATACCTCTCATTTTTGATTCCATCGTGGCTCCCAGTTCCAAGAGTTCTGAAGTAACACTGTATATTTGTTTATATCAACATTTACATCTACATATTCTCTTTGCCTCAATAACACTAACAATTTTATATTAATATCTAATGCCAATAAATTAAGTACCTTTAAATTTTTCTGAAAATTACTGTTTTGTCTTGATTTCTGAAGTATTTAATTTTTGGATATATATTTGAAATGTCAGTCCTTCAATATGTATGACATCTTTTCAGTACTACATGACAGTGCTTTCTAGTTTTTGGTGAAATATATGATCATGCCATCTTTGCTTCCTTGTAATCTTTTACTTCCATTCAATACTTTCTTTCTTTTAGAGTAGTTACTGAATTTGTGCTTTTTTGTTCATTCATTTTGATTGTTATAGTTTCCTGATTTGAAAGAGAGGGAGAGAGAGAGACAGGCAGACAAAGACAGAGACAGAGTCACAGAAACAGAGAGAGAAAGAGAATCTGTTTCCTTTTAATTATTAGACAGTTCTCAGCCACTGTCTAGTCAAATATTTATTTGAACTCTTATCTATTTTTTCTCTTACTACATGTCCCACTACATGTATTTAAATTATTTGATGTTACAACATGGATATAAAACAGTTTTCGTTTCTCCTTGGCCCTTTCTTTTTCTCTGTTTGCATTTATTTATAGTTTTCATTGACTATTTTCTAGCTTTGTTGATGTTTTCTTTCCTGTATCTTGTATTAAGTGTCAAGGAATTTTGTCTCATATAAAGTGTGTGTTTGTGTGTGTGTGTATATGTTTCTTTCATTTTGAACAACTTAATTTCATCATTTTACATAGTTTTCATTGTACTCTCTGTTGAAATTTTTCAAACTTTATATGTATTACTCACCTTTCCTAACATAACTTTTGCCAAATGTATCATAATTATTTCAGGTTACCCCTGGCAGTTGCACATTCTGGTATGCTCCTGTATGAATGTTTTTCTCTCAACAATGGGTTATTTTATTGTTCTCTTATTTTGTGTATCTCCATTCTCCCACCACATTCTAAGTTGAGTTTAATAGAATATTGAAGACATAGATATTTATACCCAGAAGTAGTCCCAGCCTTTACTTTTGTAGAAATAATTTATGGAGATCAAAGCAAATCTAATGAGTAGTTGAGCTGGATTTCAGTTTTGCTGTTGCTATATCTACCAGAGCTGGCTCTGGGCTCAGGCTACCTTGGGTATCATATGAGTTCTGGAGTCTTAGAGGGCTTTGCTGGGCTTATTTCTCACATGTTTCACTGTTAACTTTTGGCACTCTGTTATGATTTACATCTAGAATGTCCCCCAAAAGTTTCATCTGTTCAGAATTGGGAATTTGAGGGTCCTGGGACTTAGCTCAGTGGTTTCTGTGCCTGCCTCACAAGCATGCACAAGATCCTGAATTTGATCCCTGGTACAAAAAAAAAAAAAAAAAAGGAAAAATAAAGCAAATGTGAGGACTTTGAAAGGTCATTGGATCATGGAGAAATACACTAAAGAAGTGATGTATTCATTAGTTTATAGTTAAAAGTGCTGTTGGGAAGTGGGGACTGTTTGCAGGAAATATTTCACTAAAGGCCTGCTTCTGGGAAGGGTATCTCTTTCTTTGGCTCCTCCCTTTTCTCTTCATTTCCAAGCTGCCTTTAGATAAGCTGCTTTTCACTGCTATGCCCTTCCAATATGATGTTTCTCCCCTGAAACTAACTGTGAACTGAATCCCTTAAATCCTAAACAAAATTAAACATCTCCTTCTTGAAGCGGTGGATGTCAGGTTTCGTGACCCATCAGTGATCAAGCTGACAGACATAGAAAACTGGTACCAGAGAAATAAGGACGTTTTTATGGTGATATCTCACCGTGTAGTTCAGAAACCTCTGGCACTGCTTTCAAGGAGAAATTTGAAAAGTATTAGAAATACAAGTTAGAAAAGCCTTAAATGCTGGGAACAGTGCCTGCTAGGCAATAATGCTCCAAGTTTGGAAATTAAATGCTGAGAAGAATAAAGACAGCGAAGGCCAGATTCAGGAAGTTTTCTCCGAGAATGAAGACAACTGGAAGTGGGACTAGAGAGAATGTATGTTTTATTCTGTAGAAAAAATTTTTTTATTTGGCCTTCGACTTTGCAAAAGACTGATATTAAGGGCATTAAACAAATTGATTGGTTGAATGAAGTTATAAAGCACCCCAAAATTCAGGCTGCCACATGTGTACTACTGTCTGCTGATAGCAGATTTATAGTGAGAACTTCAGGCCAAAAGTAGTGCATAAAAATATGAAAAAACTTAAATTTGACCCAGAATGAACCAGATGTAGTGTTGGGGCCCAAGGAGTTTCTATGATACAGCTGTTGAAATGATTAACACCATGAAAAAAGGAACCAATTAGTTTGCACAGGGACAAGAATAATGATGCCTTATGGGCATCTTAGGAATCAGTAAGACTCATTTCCAGGTTTAAAGGTGGAAAAGTATAGCCATTTCAGTAGATCAGCAAGTTACTGAAACTTCTGCTCAAAAAGGGCTGCCTACAGAATTGGTTCCATAGGATTCATTTCACTATACCTCACCTTCCAGAAGCTTAAATTCTGCCTAGATTCATGGCCCGAAGTGGCCTGGCTATTGCTCACACTGATAGTGGACCTTGGTGTTATTCAAGTGATGCTGGATTTCCAAGGATGTAGAATGCACACATTATGGAGTCATGAAAGTTTTCACACAGGTTGCAGGAAGAAGGCTTAGTGGTAAGGCAAATATGTGTAACAAAGTCACAGTCCCTGGCAGGAATTCCTAAGAGGCCAGTGCATGTACATGTGAGGGTGAAGTCAGAAATACCATGCAAACTCCAGAAAGTTGAAGAGATAAATACAGAATATCTGCTAAGGGAAGCTACAGGCACTGAACAGAGTTGGACAAAGTAGAGTCCATGTAGGCTACAAAGAGCAAGGGCAAATGAGTGAGGCTTCCACAACCTTTTGTAGCTCACGTTACACCACATCCTGTCTTTAGTGCTAGACAAGTAGGTACAGGATTTCTGGATTGCTCTGGAGGATTTCAGTATTTTCTGGTCTTGTTGCTTCCTGTCCCCACCCCTCCTCTTTTTTTTGAGTGAAGATATTTACCCTATGCCTTGTGTCAGAAGTAGATGACTTTCTTTTTTACTTTTACAGGAGCTAAAACTGAAGAGTTTGCATTGATATTCAGAGGGGAGTTTGCACTTGACTCTCTTACAGCACTTCTGAAACTGTTGTGTCTTTGATGATCCTTAAAAATACATTATATCCATTATCTAGTGAGATGGACATCAGACTTTTGGGGACCAGCAGGAAAATTTTATGGTTTAGATCTAAAGTATCCTGCAAAATCTGATGTATTGAGAGGTGTGGATTTTTGAGTGATTGGATCATGGGAACTATACTTGTAAGTAGTTCGATCTAATAATGACTTCTTAGCCAAATGTACTAATAGAAATGGATCGTGTTTGGAACAGATGTGCCATTAAGGGTATATTTTTGAAGAGTATATCGCCATCCTTGATGCTTCTCTTCTCTTTCTGATTTCTGGCTATCATAGGATGAACAACTTTTCTGCCCTTTTCCAAGGTGATATCCCAGTTGCCTTTGACTAAATCTCCTGAATTAAAGTTCAGTAGTGTCTCATTGTTATGGTTTGTGTCTAGATGTCTCCCCAGAGTCTCATCCAGTTGTAGCGGGGGCTTTTCAGAGGTGTTTTGATCTAGAGTGTGTGATGCTGGAATTAAGGGCAATTGATTACTAAATTAATCATTGGTTTTCAATAGTTCTGGATGCTGGTTGTGAGAAGGTCAACCTGAGTGTAGGCGGCACTGTCTGAAGGGCTGGTAGCCTGACAGGGGTAAAAGAGAGAGATGGACTGCTTCTTTGCTGTTTTGCTGCCTCCTGCTTACCATGAACTGTTTCTCCACTGTGATGCCCCTTTGCCATGGAGCCAGCCAACTATGGACTGTAACTTGTACAAACGATGAAAATGACTAAGATACTGAACAGTGAGAAACCTGACTGAAACACATTTCTTTCCCACTGGATGGGATTCTCCTCTCTAACTAAATCCCTCTTTAGTCATCTGTTGATACTGTTTCTCACTCTGTGCGAAGCTCATTGTAAGGATCAATACTGAGAGCTGTTCTTCTTTTTCTCTAGCCCTAATCTCAGATTGTTTTTTCGTTATTTCTATAATCTAGTGGCGAGTGGGCTTTGTGTGATACATAGAATAAGCCTGTGTCATATTTCCTTCCCAGGAGTCTCAAAGATTTCTTTTGTATAGATAGAAGGTCCTTTTTCTCATGTCTTTTCTGCCATTCCAATGCAAACAGAAATTTTTTCTTCTACTTTGTCTAGCAGTGGCTACCTTTCCAACAGATGACTTCATTTCTGTTACTTTTTCAGCAGCTGTGCCCTTTGCTTGAGGCTAGAAGAAGGACTTCTTTTTACTTTCCTGGTGCCAAATGGCTATTGCTTCATATGACAAAAGCTCCATGTACCAGTGACTGGAGCTTATTCATGTCATTGCCCCGGGCACAGTCTCTCTTGTGATCACCCAGTGGGGACCAGTGAAGAAGAGTGGAGTTCTTTGTGTTTCCGGGATTCCCAAGCACTCTGGAACCCAGCACAGCAGTTCTTAAGGAACCCATAGTCTGACCTGCTGTAGTCTTTTCTCACTGAAATTTCAGTTATTCTCTTCTTACTGTGTCAATGTATCCTTTTACTAAAGAGTAAAACAACTCACACACTGTAGCCACCTTCTAATGCTTTTATTGCCCTCAAGAAATCAAGTTATTTGGTTGCCTTGGACTTTAGATATTTTGGGGCTCCTAGTTATGATTTTGTAGATTACTGGATCTTCATTGTCAGTAGTGTCGTAACAATATTCACTCTGTATTATTTACATGTTAAGTCATTTATTTATATCTCTAGAACAAATTTCAGAAAATATTTAATTTTAATGCAAAGAATATTTAATACATTTTAAACTATAATGTATACCTTTAGCATCTTCTTTATAAATTGTAATGTCAAGTAAAATATTAATTGGTTTTAACTCAAATGTCATTCTACATTTGATAAACATCATTATTATGGCTAAGTTAGAATTTGAAAAATGTAATTAGAAATGTTTTTGAATAATAATTTATGATAACATGACTAGAATTAATTTTGATAATATACAAATTCCTTTTGTGTGTGTTTACCTGAGCTTAAATAAAGATTTATGATGAGAAATAATTTTTCTATAATAACTTCTGTTTTTCTTCATAAGACATTGTTATTTGTGATGCTTGTGTAATTATATGCCAGTGTAACTCAAGTATGTAATGACATTTCGCTTTGAAAGCATTTAAATAACTCAGGAAATTGCTTTACTGTTCTGTTTCCTGACTTAAAACCCACTTTTGCCATGTTCATTTTATTACACAATCTGTCTCAACTCATCCAAACAAAATATATTCCACAAAGTATAATGTGCACTGAATGTTTCATGGGTTGATAGCCATATAATTGTATCCATTCTTGCATTTATATTTGTACAGGGGCATTTAGCATATTATATATAAACAGTTATGTTTATGGGTGTGTATGCAAATAATGTTTGAATAAGAATTCACATGTATTTTCCTTTTTAGTTGTTTCAGTTGACTTTAAAATCTGATATTCCATCAACTATTACTGACTTTATGGATTATGAAAGATTCATTACATAAAGAAGGATGATAGAATAATAAGTCAATCAAGATATAATGTGTAATTAGTTTGATTAGAAAGTTGAAAAAATCTGGACCCTTTGCCTCCATAAATGTGTTGATAGTATTTTTCAGTCTGTAACGTGAGTCTATTGTCTACTGAGTGCAGAGAATTAACATAATTCTAGGGGACAGCATGAATTTATATTTATAGGCAAGAGAAACTATTTTTACAAAGAAAATATTTTTACTTTACGTAGTAAGGTAACCACTATTACTAAATGAAAGCAGATATAAAAGCTTGTAAGTGTTTCTCAAATCCACTCCCTTTTTATCTTTAACCATTGAGAGTGTTAGGAATTTGGGCCTTATTACATGACAAGGGTCTTACTTTGTCATCATGTTTTATTGTAAAACTATTTCTGATTGATGCTTCTGATCTTTCAGGGCAGAATGAGCACGGGCATCACAGCTTTATACTAGTTGTCTTTTCCCACTTATGAGTCTGTAGAAGTAGCTTGAAGTGCGTAGCAGACCACATGGACCCAAGATCAAAACAATGTAGAAAGGGTGAGTGAAAAAGTTGGAAATAGCACATAACGATACTGCATAACTAGGCATTGGCGGGAAGGAATGTTTCTCCTGTTTTGAGTGAACTTTTGATATTTGACTCATAAAAGCCCAACTTTAACTATAATATTTTAAAAGGTACAATTTTGAATTAAACAACATATTTTGGAGTAACTGATTTTTAAAATTATAATCATCCTGACCTACTGACATTATCACTGTAACAAATACATACACATACATATATATATGTATGTGTGTTTATATATACATATATAATATTTATACTATATATTATATTCATATATATATATATTTGATGAACTTAAATTAATGGACATTTGCTGTTTCTTCTCCCATGTGCAAGAAGCTGGCCTCAAACCCAGCAGCTGACCTATAATACCTTCTCAATTCTACTTTGCTTTCATTTTGCTCTTTACCCTTCATGGGTATAAGCATTAATTAATAATTTGAACCTGTAGGCTAAGAAACATAGTTATGTTTTGCTTTATGTATCTCTACTTTATTGCCTGTTCCCAAGGCAAAACCATTTTTTTAACCTTTACAAGAATAAAACTGGCCCTATTATATTAAAGAAAATCCTTTTAAAATTCCTACATTAATTCTAGCTAACGGTAGGCAACAGAACAGTAAACTTGTAGTGATCCTGTTCTAAATCTTCTTGGGCTCACATATGATAGGAGATGAGGATACTAGCATAATAGTTACTAAATAAAGGTATGGTCAAACAGCTGGACTCATATAACCAAACTTTTACAAATTGTTGAATAAGATTTATTTTGCCAATTTCAATTAATACTAAAATAATATTATTTAAAATGGAACAAGGGAAAAAGGAAGATAATATTTTGTTATTTTTTAAAAAATTTGAGTTAAGGACAGGTGACTTACTGCTAGATGCAGATAACTTCAGATAACAGATCAGATGGGTGTTCAAAGACCAATACATTCAGATACAGAGGCAGAAGAGGATAGAATTTGCCATAACTACTTTTAGGAACACAGAGGTAGGAAGACAGAAAGGAGAAGAGAAGTGTAACTGTATTTTTCACAGAGTAGGATAAAGGAGATAAAATGAGACTAAATGATTTTTCAGGTTTCCCTAGCTTAACTTTCTGGTCAAGAAAATGAGTGGCTGCTACATACGAAAAGCTGCAAATCTCAACCACCAGTGTTTGACGAATGAGCTGAGAGGAAAAATTTTGTAACCTTGATGAACTTTTCCATTCCTCTTCATAGCACAGTATCCTTTCTGTGGATGGTGGCCCGTGCTGTCCACTCTCCATGTTTTCCACATTATCTTACCTGTAAAATTTATCTCCTTTGCATTCTAGTCTACTCACGCTACTGTTTTGGAAATATCCAGCGTTCAGAGAGCTGAACTGTATGACTTGGATTCACTTTGCTTTTGGTGCACAAGTACATAGCTTCATCTAAGTTGGATATTTTCCTCCTCTACCCCTATGCTCTTTGTCTCTTATTCCATTAGACGCATCATCAATTTTCTTATTATTTTAATGTAATTCATTTTTTGCAACTTCTGTTTACTTTATGTCATGATATTTTGACCATCAGAAAATACTGGTTTATTTGATTTTTAAGTAAATACATTTCTGTAATTTTCATTTAAAGGGTATAGTACAATATTAACTAAGTACGTAATCATTTGCAAGTTAAAAAGTCCACAAACTTTGGATATTTTAACATGAAGTTACTAGTCATTTTCATCATTCAGAAAAAATGGAAAGCTTATTTTTCAGAAAGGATAATTTCTGAAGTAGTGGATTTTTAAAACTGATGCAGCACTTAAAAGATATTAAGCCATGATCGATGCATGGCAAGAGTCACATCTGAGGACACAGTGTTCTGAGGCTTATATGTAACTATGTCACAAGGTGTATCAGGGCAAGTCACTTAAATAATCCTTGCTTTACAAAGGAGCTAGTATAGAAAATCCTTGGAGGAAGGGCCATTTGGAGAGAGAGAGGAGGTACAAAAGAGAGAAGAAAGAGTCCCTGTAACTTTTACTTAGCTACATGGTGAGGCAATAAACCTGCTTGACTGAGATCACTGACTTGATGAATGTTGGTGCTGAGACTCAGGCCCCCATTCCTAGGTCTAGCGACTGAATGCTTCACCTCTAACTTACCCAGGGAAACATCTCAGCTATAAAATGGAGATAACAGTACATGTATATCCGGTTGTTATGAAAATTTAATCAGTTATTATATTTTAAGCAATTATTAAATCATGGTATACAACAATAATTACATACACAATTTAAAAAATATGTTCATCATTATTAATCAATATATGCAAATACTACATGGAAACATACTGTAACTTTTTCAAATGATGAATTATGTGGACACTATAGTTTGAAACTTTATAAAAACACTGCAAAAATGAATAAACTAGTTAATCCATGACTTGAATTTTTTAAAAAAACTAACTAATCAAAATCAACACTCATTGCCTTAAAATGATAGTCATTAAGCAAAGTATAGATTTTAATATCAAAGGGTAAAGCATTAAAAGGAAACTAAATAGTTCTAGTGTATCTAACTTAAACAAAAGATCACAAATATAAATTGCTTTTCTAAATGGCATTAAATTAGGCCTAGCTTCTGAGTGAATTAAGTTTAGGTTTATTTTAGGGTGAACAATACACTTTCACATCATGAGTCTGCAGGAGCTTATCAGATTCTCTAAAATAATACATGGATAGATTCCTTCTACATATTCATTTTTGTTTAACTTTTACTGCTGTTTTAGCAATTAGGTTTTTTTTTTCTTTAAAAATATATCAACCTATATCAGTTCGAAAATAAATTACTGAAGACCAAATCCTTTTTAAAAATCTATCCACATCTATTTAAAGTAGATTAAAGAAATAAGTATAATATTAAAAGTTTTGAAGTAAAGTTATCTAGTATTGGAAGTTGATCTGACCGCCAATCAGCTGCCCAAGGGTGGGCAGCAGTATTAAAAAGACTAGATGAGATCTTAATGCATAAATGCAGACCCAGGATGGTCAAAGGTGTTATCAGGCTAAGACACCATCTCTTCAGGTGACCACTATTTATTGATTATGCGTCTTTTACAGTGGGGGAGCAGTGCAGCGGACAGTGGGGTAGAGAGCACTGATGTGAGCTGGGTCCTCCCAAGGAGAGAATGAGACATCCTGCTCAGCTCATGGGCAGCAGCTCATTGACTAAGGGGAAATTTTTTTTTCTCCAGATTGATTTCTTCCACTATGGAAGTTTTATGTACAAGTCTTGCTGCCCTGAGAAGCACTACTGTGTTGCTAACTAAGACATCACAGAATCTCGGATCATTGAGACCTCTAGGTTAACCAGTGGTGTGGGGAGCTATTCCTTTTCCACACACCAACTGCTAGCTCTTCAGATAAGGCATTGTGGGCTCATAGGCAGAGTCAGACTTTTAATGTGAAGAGCCAATTTCAGAATTTGTGGTTCACTCAGGATGGTCTCCAGTAATCTAGATCAGAGAATTAAAATATTCCAGAGAAGAAGGTAAAGCAAAATTAAACAACATACCATCCTGTTCAGATGCTAATGTCAGATATACTGGGATTAACTGTGAAGGGAAATTGAAAATATTTTGTTAATAAATATTTATTACATAACTGTACCAAAATTATGTAGGTAATTGTGCATTTTAAAATATGTAAATTTTACATAAGGTAACTAATTATAATGAAAATTGTGGGGGATTGGGAGGGGTGTAGATGAAACAATACCAGAAGACTCAACAATTATTAAGTGCTTCAGAATGTAATGCACTGTTTTGTTTGTTATGTATTTGAAACTTAACATAATGAAATGATCAGTAAATATGAGGTCAAAACTTAATTTCAGATTTTCTATTAGGTCAAACAGAGCCATTATTATTGTTTATAACCTTATTAAAATGTAACCAAAAAGCCAGAGTATGTTTGCTTAATATTGATGTCTTAAAGAAATTGTTCCCTTGAGCTCCCGTATCAAAGGACATAGTGTGATTTATTTGACAATATTTTCAGTAAATAAAACAGTACATCTTCAACGGATGATTCTTTTTTCCTCTGCAGTCAAACTGATGGGATAAATGCAGTTGAGCAGTAGCAACTCTGAAAGTAAAAGAAAAAATGAAGCCACTTCTTCTCCCAATTATTTAGCTTGAAAAGTCCTCTAAATTTTGTAAAACAGATTAAGTTACAAGTCTCAGCATCTTATTAAAATAAGTTACACAGTGCTGATGTACTTCGATGCATTAATGTTAACTGGTTCCATTTCAGATTCTTTAGACAGTGTAATGATTAAGTTTAATCATCAACTTGTTTGGATTAAGACTCTCTTGGAGGGATGATTGGGTCATGGAGGTGCTACAGGCATTGTGTTCACAGCTGAATGTACCAAAAACTGTGAGCCAAATTAAGTCTCTCCTCCTTTACATTGTGATTGTTGGGTGATTTGTCTTAGCAACTGGAGAGATCATTATTACATTCAATATACCTCTATAAAACATAGAGTAATATATCATTCCTTTTTCTGTGTCATTGGGTTATCTAACATGGACTCCAGGAAAAGAGTACTACAAATGTTTCAATAGACTCATTGAAACCCTAAAATATGTAAGTGGCTCTTATTTGTTCTACTTCACCTTTCCACCATGATACTTTTGCCTTGGAGTTGGACAGTAATATATTCAATCTCGTAAATCTGTGAAGAAAAATTAATCTTTTCTCCTTTAAATCATATGTATTAGGTATTGGACATAGCATCAAAAAGCTGACTAACACCAGCACTCACTGAGTATTTGCATATGAACTAGGCCACAGAATATGGCAACAAATATTTTCTGGTAAGGATATTGAGTGTGGTCATTTGAAATAACCTGGTAAGTGTCTGTATATCTGCTGTGCTTCACTAAAAGAAATGGAAAGGGATCAACCCATTCTTAAGTGAGTTAAATTGGTGAACTAGTTGCATTCCACCATATCATGTGTGTGATTTTCAACTGATACAAAAAGAAAAACTTGAAAAGGAAAGTAAATCTCTCTTACTGTAAACCAGAACACCAGGTAGTAAGGGCTAAAAAGACAGAAGACTCTAGAGTACATACTAAAGCTTTTATCCCTTTACTCTGAAGTATTCTTTGAAAAAGTGTATTAGTAGCATTAATTTATGATGCAATTCCAAAATCCCTACAGTCTTGATCAATTTGCAAAGACATGTAGTTTTACTTGGCTATGCCATGGGAGCTCCAGCCCCATGTGACAGTCATTGCTTTAACCAACTTTAAGATACTTACCTGGAACCTTCTTGGGCTGTGAAGACATTATAATTCCCCACCAGAAAGATCTAAGACTAAATATTCTTGGTGTCACTGCGTAAAGATCCTCTTTCATCACAGACTTTACTCATTTGTAATTCTCAGGCTCATCAGTTCCCTTGAATATGTCGTAAATACTACCATCTGATTTTCTTTTCCAGTTTTGCTTTCAATTTCTTAAAAACTGATGGCACAAAGATTAGGGAAGTTCACTTTTATAATGTAAAAATTAACTTTATTTTGTTAATTCCCCTGCGTCTTTCTTAAGGAATAATTTATTAAAGTGTATTCTCAATATGGTGATCTTTTGTTCTACTATATTTATTCTTTAGCAAAGCTTTCCTCATTTCATTATTCTTGGGTGAAATTATATTTGGATATAACTTTGGGCAATGTGTTGTACATTCCTATATTGTTACTTTTATATTAAAGCATTGGATACTTAGTTTTAAAAGATCTTTGTATCATTTCTGGAAAAGGGATTGAGTTAAAAATGTACAGTAAATTTGACTAAATCGGAAAATGATGAAAGATTATGTATAACAGATTTACTCTTCAGTGACCCTCAGATTTCCCATATTTAGCTAAGCCATCTGTCAGCTCTACTGAGAAACAATGACAATCTTCAGTTATTATTTCTGCAAAGAATGACTTTTAGGGAGCTCACAATGCAGGTGAACCGACTCACCATGTTTGGCTTCTACACGATGTAGGATCCTGTGCTATTCTGAATATGGTCCCACTCTCAGAAATTATATGAAATCTTCATCAGACTGGCCAGAATTCAAAAGTAGCCCTTAATGAGATTTTCTCACCGGTATAATTCAATGTCCTTCAAAGGCCTCACGCACTCACAGATGGAACTTATGATGGGATCAGTTCAGTGCTGTCTTCCTCAGTGTCTCCATCTACTGGAAAGTTGAGCTGCTGAGCACGCTATTGGGAGGTGGGTCTGGCGCTAGACCGGAAGAGGTGGGTCACAGAGGGAGGAACCTGGAAAGTATGACTTCCTCTTTGGCTTCTTCCTTCTCTTTCTGTTTCTGGGTCACTGTGATGTGTGCAGTTTCATCTGCCCCTCTGCCCTGCTGCTTATGTCCTGGAGCTGGCTGACTGTGAATTGTAACTGTGAACCACATTAAACCTCCTCTCCTTTAAATAAACCTCTCCGCCTGTGGGTGTCCAGTACTGTGTCTCTAAAATAAGAAAGTCACTTATACTTCATCAGTATTGTTTTGGTCTAAAATGGGAAGCAGAAGTCAGTGAGCAGCTAAAGATCTACCCAAGGCGGTACAACAGTGCAGAATTGTATATTTCACAGCGCATAACAACATGCTTTGAGTAACATATCTTGGCTGTTCACCATGCAACTGTACTTCTTCCGGAGTTATATAATTCCCTTAAAAGTATAATTCTCAGGTGTTTTTGTATTATAGTTATGTGTTTTGTCTAATATCATTGTTTATCTGCTTACCCACTTACCTTCCTAGAACTCAGTAGCTCTCTTATATAGTGTAATTTCCAGAATGAAGCATAGCATTATTAATATGCTAATGTACTTATCTTTAATTCTCACACTTTGAAATGTGCTTTCATACACAATATTGTGTAATATTTTCCTTATCACACTGTTGATATACTTACCTGTCTAGACATATTAATATCTAATTAAAAGCATAAAATCCCTAGGACTATATCTAATGCCCAGATAACAATGTAAAGAATGTACACTCCTCTGAAACAATTTTGCATTCTATATAAACTGGAATTTATTGCAAATTAAAATTAAAACATAACTCCTAGTATTAAAGAACTTACGACTATGAACAAATATTTTTTGTAAAATACCAGTTGTACAACTAGCCAGTCAGTAAGAGCTAAATTTGATAGTCAGTACCCAAAGCCTTAGAACGTGTCTACTAGGATCATAAATCCCACAGAGAAACTAGTCCTAAAACAGCTAGGGTAGAAATGTGAAGCATTTATCTCCATATGTGTCATTCTAATGTTGGTCATAACATGTAGATATTAGAGACCTCAAATTTATGGAATTAATGAATCAACATAAGGGATAATAGATTTTTAAAAAATAATGTTAGGAAGAGTATAAAGTACATTTTATTTTAGATATGTACAACATACATTATTTAAAAATATAACTCTTGATCTCAACATTAAAATAACACAATTTTAGACACTCTCATAACCATTTATAATGATCAACAAGTGAAAGGCATAATTCTTTCCCAGTTCCACAGGGTGCACCAATACTGTCTTCATTTTAGAGACTGCACATTAAGCACAGCAAGTTTAAACAAGTTGCACATGGTCACACTGTTTAATTGGCAGGGTTTGAATCCAGGCCATCTGGCTGGAGAGTCTACACTGTTGGTCATACATTTACACTGCTCACCAAAACTCAAGTGAAAAAAAAAATGTAGATCACAGATATGCAATTTGGAAAAGGAAACAGGCTTGCTAACAGATCAAGCCACAGCCGGCACTGCCATTTTCACTTAAAACTACCATTTTCATAAGCTTTTGCAAAATGTATGAATTTGATTTTTTTTGAAAGAGAGAAAAAGAATAGAAAAAAGTTTACTGGTGGTATAATTTGCAATTTTAAAAAGTAACGTTATAGGCACCAACTATTTCATAACAAACATGGTATTACAATTGCAAATATAATTTACATATAACAAAAAACTGTACAATGCTGAAAGCCTCAATAGTGCAATGAGAACAAAACCACAAAGGTTGGAGAATGTTTAGATCTTTATGTTGAATTAATGGAGACCACAGAGAAAATCTGTCCTATGTGACAGAGAAGGGACATGTTTTGTCTTGTTGGGCATTTGTCCAATTTAAATAATTAGTTCGCCAGTGTATGCTGTGTGACTTACTCACATTAAAAATTCACTTCCTCAATTCTACAAATGACCATATTTCAAAAAGTTGTACCTGAGTAAATAAATGTTTTGGCTCATACTGAAGTTTCTTAATATATGTGTAATACTGTTTTTAATCTTATGGTCCCTTTTTGATACAAAGCAGAGTAAAAAATAATTCAGCACTACTTAAAAACTTCTGGTCCAATTTTACAGAACATCACTAATACTTCAGTAATTTTTATCTGTTGAATACATCTTACTTCTGCATTTCCACCAGTGGCCAATACCAAGTACCGGCTCTCCCAGGAGTTACCTTACATCACTTCTTATGAGAGTCTCCTGTGAGGGCTGTGG
Source organism: Petromus typicus (assembly GCA_004026965.1). Taxonomy (NCBI): domain Eukaryota; kingdom Metazoa; phylum Chordata; class Mammalia; order Rodentia; family Petromuridae; genus Petromus; species Petromus typicus. The sequence continues at coordinate 17,931 of PVIR01014879.1, forward strand.
ACAGCCTGCCGTTTATTGCTACTAGGTCACTGGGGGGTTTTCTTTAGGACTGCAGGATTAATAGTCCTCTTTTCTCCATGAGTCACTGAAATTAGGGATGATCTTTCAAATATGCTCAGATCCTTTGTCTGCCCTTCTCATCCCTTTTTCTCAAGCTCTTGCATTATAGATTGCTCTTTTTTTTTTTTTTTTTTGCTGTTGGTGTTGATTTCCAGAAAATTCCTTATGTCAGTTGCTGAGCTGTGTATACTGCTAATACTCATTTGGTCCATAAATTGCTACCTTCTGGTTTCAGTACCGCGTGGCTGTTGAGACATTGCTTTCTCAGCACTGAACCAGAGATAAGGAGACTCCACGTTCTTTTTATTCTTTGCTCTGGATGGTAGAAAGCTCTCAACACTGTGGCTAGTTCTCTTGTGTAGAGTTCACAGATCTGAGCTGTTTATGCCAACCATCTGTCAGTCTGTCTGTCTAGTTGTTAAGTAAGCTTCTACAGATTAACCATATAGTTTAACAGATTAGCCAGTTAACCATATAGTTTTAGTTATAAGTATATGTAAAATATAAATATTACAAATACAATGTTCTTTTTCATTTATACCTCTGAATTCTATAACTCATATTTAAAAGGCTAAATTAAGAAAACACTTACAAGATAAAGACAGAATTACTGAATTGAATTTGTTAAAGTGACATTATAAATTCAACACAGTCTTTATAACTTTTGAATAATCAAAAGACTACAAAGGCCTGGACAAAAACCTTAAGGAATTTGCCGTTATGTTGAAAGACAAACTTTATTCACAATATAATAATTTGAATTAATAGTTCTAAACACAGTTAAGCATCAGATTTCTGTGGGGGAGTTTCTTGAAAATACAGATGTCTGGGGCGAGGGATTTAGCTCAGTGATTCTGGCACCTGTTTTGAAAGCACAAGGGTCTGGGTTTGATCCCTGGTAACATACAACAATGTCGGGTGTGGAGACTCATGTCCACCAGCAATCAGTACCACATACCACAGTACTGGCTGTGGTGGCTCACACCTGTAATCACAGCACTTGGGAGGTAGAGGCAGGAGGATTGTTATGAGTTACAGGCTTGCTTGGGCTACATAGTGAGCTCAGGACTAGCCTGAACTACAAGAAATAAGACCCTGTCTCAAAAAAAAATACAGATGTGTGGGTCCCTTATTAGTACACTGTAATCAGAATTTACTGGGGCAGACTCAGGCGTAGATATCTACAAAGAATTCACCAGAGTTGATGTTCTGTGCCCTTACTGCATGAATATTTGCTGTAGGCATTGTGTAAATCTGTTATAATACCATAGGTGTAGTTTCAAAATTTAATCATTTATTCAGACAGTAATTAAATAATTATATGAGACTTTCTTATATAGCTGACCTGCTAGAGTTCATGAGTTCCATCTAAATATTAAGATTGAGACTTCTCATTATTGAATGCGTGTTAGTACTTCCGTACCTGCATCCTATAAAAACTGTGGAGGGAGTCCAGGTCCTGAATAAATCAAAGGACCTGGAGAGTAGTGGGCATTTATAGGTATTCAGAGTAGTTAGAACATACATAATATTCAGGAAGAAGTAGGCTGAGAGATTCTGGAGAAAACTGGATCCCATCATTTTCCAAGCCTAGTTTTCTATGACAGGTACCTATCCTTCTTAGTCTGACCTTATCCTTCCAGACTCATCCTCACACAGAAGATATGAACTATGTAGCTTAATCCCATTTGCAAAAGTGGGCTTGGAGGCCTTACATTACATATTGGCTATGGCATAATATTTAAATCAACATTTGTATCGATATTTGCATGATCATAGGTACATTACAATTTGGGTTGAGAATGTAATTCAGTGCTTCATCATGTGCCAAGCACATACAGGGTCCTTGTTTCATCTCAAAATCTTCAAAAACAATTATTTTGGATTTCCTGACTACTTCATGTTCTTATATTGTATCTTTATATCCATATACAACACACAACTCATAATTTAATTTTAAAAATTTGGTTTAAAGTATAACTCCCCAGTTTTAAAACAAATGCCTTTATTTGCAATGTAATGATTCATTTTTAGAATTAAATCACACACTTATAAATGATATACCTTTTGCAAAAGCAGTAGGTCTCTAAGAGGTAGAAAGCTCAGGTGTAATAGCCAGAATCATTCAGAGATTTTTATTTGAGTTTATTAAATGAAAATACATCTATTGTTCTACTTCATACAAATCTGAGCCACTCTTTAGAATGAGTGATTAATAAAAGCTTTACCTAAATCCATAAAGGGAAATTGAAGTCAAATCCTAATCCAAACATAAACCCTGTTTGCAAATTGGAACCCAAATCTTAATCCTTCTGAGAGTTTTCCATTGCTACTGAAAATGGCTCTGTTGTTTGATTTCTAGCCTTTGTGGCATCATCCTTTAAGAGTGGCTGGTATTGCTGTTCCTCATAAAACACAAATGCTTTTCACTGATTTTTTTCTTAAAGCATATTCATATAGTTAAATGTTTAGATTGTCTAAAAATGAGGAGGAATGTCCTCTAAAATAAAACTGTTCAACAGAAAACATCTTTCATTCAGTATAACTCAGTTTTCAGGTCTAGTATTTAGAGATTAACTGAAATTGGTGTGAGGTCAGCCATTTCTACATATGATGTTGCTAAATCTTGGAAATAATTTAAACATATCTTTTAATATTCATGTGGACTATTGAAATAATTCCAGGGATCCAGGACCCTGGACTGGCAAAATGATCCTATGAAGTGTTCATGAATCCAGGAAGCTTGGGTCTGTATTCTACCGTCCTTATGTGAGGTCCTCTCTTCCTGTGTCCAAAATGCCTGGCAGAGCTCTGCCTCCCAACTACATTCAGATGGCGCATGGATGAGCCCAAGTGAAAGAAAGAAAAGTGTGTAACTTTTAAAGAAGGATTTCCCAGAAGTACTGAGCAGTGTAACCCTTCTGTATATATAAGCTGCATGTTTGTAAGTGACAGAGCTAGAGATTAAAGTGAGATTAAATCATCACTTTTTAATGAAAGAACAAATGGAACATAAGTAAAGTCATCTAATGCTTCTGCTACTGAAATGCAGAGGTCATAATTTTTAAGATAAGTGAAATCTTGCATGTAAAATTAAGATACTGATATTTGTTGTGCATATACTGGAGTCAAAGCCATTTTCCTAAGCTGAGCTGTGTCTAAAATATCCCTTGGTTTTTCCTATCTTGTGAAGGGCAAAAGTGTTCTATCTTGAAATATATGGATATATTGTTATCCTAAACTATACATACAAAATGCTCATTCGAGGAGAGAAATCCTGGGTGATGGCAGAAGAGCAAGCACCTGTCTCCCCAGTGTGGACAACCGGTGCGTTTGCACAGTCTGTGGGAACTAACTATGTTGGAGATCTGAGGCCCATTCAAGGCTCACACAGGCTCAAGAAGCAATCTGTGATGTACTTAAGATCATAATCACTCTTAGCCCAACAACCCCAACCCTGTAGCAGGCAGCTGTGGGGTCTTCCTAACGCAGCCTCCACACAGCCTGTCAGAGATGGGATAGATAAAAAGTCCCCCAGGTATCAGTAACCGAGCATAGATCCTTCTCTTCATAGAGGTGCAAGGCAGCAGAATGCCCTTGTTGCTCTTCCTCCCACTGCCCACAACTGAGAAAGTTCCAGGGATTAAAGGCCAGTGTCATGCTCCATCTGTTCATGTTTCTTTCTCCTCTTTTGAGAGCCAGTTATGAAAAGAACAAGACATTAAAAAACAATGGCACATATAAGAAAAAATTAGACAGAGACTGTATATGTCATGTAAAGGCTAAGGGAAGAAATCCTTGAGACTATAGACTTACATCTCCTGCTGATCTTCAAACTAGAGACAATATAGAGAAATAAACGAAAACAACAGAAAAAATGTAAACCTTCAAAAAATGAGTGGTAGTGATTTCTGGACTTACTATATTTGATTCAGTTGTCTAATTTTTTTTTGAAATCTTTATTGGTACATTACATATACATATCATAATTGCATTCCACAATGGGGATTTGTACCAGTATAAGATGCAACTTAATTCTCATTTTTCCCATAGCCCTACCCACCCAACCACCCCCCTATATACATAAACTTTGTTTCCTTTCTTTTTTGTTGTAATCTCATTATTTTTCCCCCTTCACCCTATTTCACTTTGGGTATTTTCTAATTTTTGACAACATCTCGAGACAAGAAAGCATCAGGTAAATTTGACCCAGTGTAGAAAACTAAATCAATATAGCCTGTCTCTCAAAAAAGTCTGATGACTTATCTACTAGACAGAGTCTTTTTTAAAAGACTCTTTAAATGTGTTTAAAGAACTAAAACTCTGGAGGAAGCAAAAGAAAAATTACTCAAAAGATAAATACCAATAAACATATGGGAAATCTAAATATTAAAAAAATATATAAATAAGTACCTGAGAAAGTAAAAAAACTACAATGAAAAATTCACTAGAAGGATTCAACAGCTCATTTGAAGAGATAAGAAAACAAACAAACAAGCGAAAATAGTTAACTTGAGAGGACAATAAGAATTGAGGCCAAGTGTCAAAAAAGAACAGAATGGAAAAGGTAAAAGGACCATTAAGCATTTGTGGCACAGAATCAAACACACTGACATGTGCATTCTGGGAGTGGCACAAGGAGAAGAGAGAGGGGAAGGGATGGAAAATTATTGGAAGAAATACGGCTGAAAAGTTCCCCAATTTGAGCAAAGACATAAGTAGAAATGCCCAAGAAGCTCAGTCACTTCCAAACAACATCAACTCAAGAACATCCACACAAAGACATGCAGCATTCAAACTTTTGGAAGCCAAAGACAAGCTTGAAGCATAACCTGTAAAGGATTCTCAGTAAAATTCTAAACATGTTGATAACTAAACTCACTGCTTTTTGACTCATAATTATTATTTTTTTTGCCTAATTTCTTAATTTTAACTTGAATGGAAAAGGAAGAAATACAAATGAGTTATGGAAAAGCAGCCTCATAGGGTAAAAGTTCTTGGATTTGATGAGGATCCTCATAAGGCTTGGTTGTTGTACTGTGCTGTGTACTAGCTTTGTCATAAGCATGGGACGTGGCTTTTATGACACCTGTTCTGAGCCGAGGCTATATGTTCTTCATCTACACTATCATGTACTTCATTACCTGTGCTTGGTGACTCACTTTACAGAGAAAAGCCCTAGCGTCTGATGTCATTCGTGGTAAGCTTTTGTGGGGAATGGTAGCAGGGAAGCTTATTGAGAAGATTCAAGCTTGAATCTTACCTAACATACAAAATAGAAGCAAAAAACAAAAACAATTCAAAACATAAGAGGCCTAAATGCAAAACCTATAATGATGAACATCATAAGAGAATACATGGGCAAAGGACATTGGATTTGGCGATGATTTCCCATGGATAACAACCAAAGGCATATACACCCACAGAAAAAATGGAAAATTAGACTTTAATAAATTAACTTTTATGCATCACAATGTATCTTGGCCTTAAATGTGGCATGTTTTTCTCTCAACAATATGGAAAAAATCAAAGTTTTCAAAGTCCTAAATTTAATACTTTATTACCTTGCATGTAAGAACCCTGGTGAGCCTAAAATACCTAACAGACTGGCTTCCTCTGGACAGCATGGCTTCCATTAGTTTTGTATTATCTTTTACCATGTTATCTCATAATCATTACTCATCCATAAGCAGCCAGCCAAGCCAAATGAAAAAGCATACAAGGGAAGTAGAGGAAGGAGGAATAGGACAAGAATTGAAAGAGATAATAATTTTAATATTCCACTAGGTTGGATGTTTCAAAAGATCACAGTGGAAAGGCTCTTTATCCCTGTGGCACTGTAAAATTAGAGCAAGGTTTGATCCAGGATTTTAGACTATATTAATCATTGTTAGTATTGAAAAATTCATAAAATGCGCATTTGCTTCTAACTTGATAATACTCTTTTAGCTAAATATGAGAGGATTTCTGTATGGATCCTCATTGGATAAGTTCCCTCTGGAATGAGAACTTCCTGAGGACCAATCAAGTTATGAGCTGGTCAGGTGCCAAGATGATTTGTGTTTGGTTAGTTTTGTTCTTCAATGTTGAGGATTTTTTTCTGCAATAGTATAGACCTTTTAAAATTTTTGGTTAAGGTATTTTTAATAAGGATTACTTTACAAATAAAATAATGTTACACATGAAAACAACCTGGTTTTGAAAATAAAGACATACTTAACAACAACAACAAAAACAGAAGTAGAGGCAAAACAGGGAAAAGGCACTTTCCTTTACCTGTAGACCTAAGCACACACAGTTCCTCACTCCCTGCTCAGTCCCTCCTCCTGCTCTCCCAGCCTGTGTGTGGCGCAGGGTCTGTAATGCCGCCAACCTCCAGGGGATGCTCAAAGTGGAGTGCTGAGTGTTTGAGTGGTTCTTAGCAAGAGACTTGTGAGGTTAGTTTTGTTAGGCTTAGCCCAAATATGCGGTACATTGAATCTTTTGTTCCTTCCTAGAAGATGTCCCCAATTGTACACTACAAATTCCAAGCTTGACTGAGTGCTAGTTTTGTCTAGTCATAAACTAACATCTGACTAGACAAAACTAGTATTCAGTCAAGCTTGGAATTTGTAGGTTTTTTTTTTGTTTTTTTTTTTTTAACAATTGTTTTTCTTTAAACTGAGTTTCTTATTGAACTCTTTGCCTCAAAGGGCTTTCTACATTAATTGTAATTAGAATTTTTTTTTCCAAATCTTTATTGGTACATTACAATACATATCATGATTGCACTCCACAATGAGATTTTGTACCAGTATATGATACAACTTAATTCTCATATGTTTAATTTTACCTCACTCATAATATCTGGTCTTTTTGAATATTTGTATATTTCAGCCTTAAAAACCTACAACATAACTTTCATCTTTCCTGTACTAAGATATACAGCATCTTGTAGAATTAGAATGAAGTCATTTTATTAATGGAATTAATTACTGTTTTTCTTCCAATGGAAAACATTTAAATGCAGATTTTTTGGGTAAATGGAAGTATTGGAACTCTAAAAATAAACGAGGGACTCTGGTATTTTAATCTAGGAATTTACTGGTGATGTCTGCTCCACTAGGCAGTATTGTATAATAAATTATAGCAGGCTGCTCCAATACCCATAGCATAGAAAGTTAGTATTAAAAAACACTAAAATGCAGGAGCAAATAAATATTATAAAGACATTTTATGACACAACCATGAAATGTTTGAGACTGTAATAATGCCCCAGACCATGCTGGAAAAGCATGGTAAAATAAGGTGAACAATTTGTCTGTTTTTTTTTTTTTTTTTTTTTTTTTTACTAGCAAAGCACTGTGAAGATCGCATTAAGCAGCCAGGGTCTTGAACACTATCAGATTCAAAAAACAAGTAGTGTATTGTAGCTGTAGTTTCAGAATAAAAAAGAAAAATTTTTTATGTGCTTAATAGAGTAGAGGGGAAAGGGGCAAGTATAATCATTTGAGCCAACTCAAATACCTGTATTTGTTTAAGATATGCTGTGACCTTTGCTACCAATTATTTCTGATAGGATAAATGGAAGAAAATTATTTAGTGACAAAAAATAGTGGCAAACACCTTGGCAAATTTAATAAAATTGTTGTATTTTTAGAAGTGCTACTTTATGACAATAATATGGTTTACATATTATCACTTGTTTCTATTCTCAGTGGCACCACGATCATGGGAACAGCAAAACTGCTCCAAAAATACCTCATGTTTTTGAATGAATAATGTACTTACCATGATAATTTAAAGAAAAGACTTTGGTGCCAATATGTACAGCTTTTATAATTATCTCAGAAAAGTTCCAAAGGTTTCCAAGATGCCTAAAGTTCTATTAATCTAGGCAAGGATAAATTAAACATAAGATAGTTCAGCTGTGTTTGTTTTTAATTTGCAGAGGAATTTAGTGTTCCCCAAAGTGAGAAGCTAGCAAACCAAGCTTCAATCAATCAGGCAAATTTTGGGCGTGTCTGCCAGGGGCATTAATGGGAAAGACTTGCTGCTGGAAGCCAGACGGTCTTCAGCAGGTACTGAAATAAGAACAAAAGAAATGTCGAATAGAATATAAAGCCTAAACTATGGCCAGGGAAAGAGGTGGTTAAAAATAACTATTAAAAATGATAAGATTGAGTCATTCGTACTCAAATGGATATACCTTGAGGACATCCTCATAAGCGAAATAAGCAGGTCAAAGATGTGTAAATATCATATCTATTCTCTGGTATGAGAAAATGAAGTTGTAAATGAGTTGTAGTATGTATAATTGATATTGTGAAGTAGAAAATATTTAAAAGGAAAGAATGTAAGGGTAAAAAACAAAGGGAAAATGAATGTGATAATAATAAAGAAACAAGAAAACAAAGATTTGTATCAATAAAGATTAAAAAAAATAACTCACAAAATATTTAGCTAAGGTGAGGGGTTTGTAGAACTGAAAGAGAATTGCATCGGAGAGTCAGAAGTTTCAAAGAGGCATTACTTTAAATGATTATGATATGCATTTAAGAAAGCCACACCATTTATAATTTCAAATACTGCTCCAAAAGCTTGTCAACACATTTCCATTTTTCCTGACCTCTGTTTTGCTTTGTAGTAACTTTTTACAACTTGTTCAGTTGTTCCCTTCTGTTATTTAGCACCATTTCTAAATACTAAACTTTTACTAATTTCTTAGCTTGCAAGTGTGACATTACCTAACAATAACTTATGAAAAGAAAATGATTTCTCTCGCTATCTCCTCCCCTTCTAAATTGAATTATAGCTCAGATTTTGTTAAACAAATGTCTAGCATTTATGGTGGTATGATTTTATGAATGAAGTTCACTACTGAGCTGTGCAATACTGTTCTCCTCCCGCTCCTCCTCTCCTCCCTTCCCCTTTCCCCTCCCTCCCTCTCCCCTTCTCCCTTCCCTTCCCCACTTCCCCTCCTCCTTTTTTTGAGACAAGATCACACTTTGTAGTTCAGACTGGCCCTGGACTCACTATGTAGCTCAGGTGAGCCTGGAACTCACAGCGGTCCTCCGGCCTCTGCCTCCCAAGTGCTGGGATGACAGGTGTGAGCCACCATGCCTGGAAACCAGTCTTCTTTTACATGTTGCTTTTCATACAGCTAATGACTATATAGTTTTAAAAAATTGACTTAGCTTTCATTTATAGTAAATCTTCCATGATGCTTAGACTAGAATTTAAACTCTTTTCAATATTTTTTTAAATGATACAACACATGAAATAATTTATTAGTTCTGTTTCTTTTTGTAACAGTCTCTTTCCTATAGAGTTGTGACTTACTACTCTTTTATTGATACTGGTTTTCTTTAAGGCTGTTTTTCTGGAACTTCTTTGTATCTCTTACTCTTTTTTTCTGTCTCTGTAAAGGTAAAGAATCTGCCAAGGCTCAACGAACATATTCAGAAGCGAGTGGCTTCTGTATGAAAGTGAGACAGGAAGCCCAGAGCAAAAGAAGAAGGGAAGAGAGAGAGAGAGAGAGAGAGATAGAGAGAGAGAGAGAGAGAGAGAGAAGAGAGAGAGAAAGAGAGAGGGGGGAGAGCAAATGGTCTTATATAGACCCGGAGTTAGGAGGTTTCACGTCAGAGCTGAGTTGAGGTAGCTTATCCTATCAGAGGCTGTGTTGCCTTTTAAAGTTCACACCTTGCAGGAAGCTCAGTTCTGATTACTTCTGGCTGATGGGGATTCTGGGAAAGGGAAACATTTATGGCCAAGGGTGGAGCTGCGGGAAACAGTGGAGTACCCAGAACCACACAAGATGGCGTATAATATTTCTAACAGGCTCCTGCTGTAACAGTCTTCCTCTCTATCGCTGTCTCTGTCTCTGTCTCTGTTTTTTTTTTGACACAGAGTTTTGCTATGTAGTTCAGATCAGCCTTGAACTCCCTGTGTAACCCAAACTGGCCTGGAACTCTTGACAATCCCCCTGCCTCAGCCTCCCAAGTGCTGGAATTAGAGACCTGCACTGTCACACCCAGGTGTAACTCTTTTGATGAACTTTTTTTAAATTGAATTTTTTATTGGTACATTATGTATACACATCATGACAATGAGAATGTGTACCAGTATATGACACAACTTAATTCTCATTTTTTCCCATAGTCCTACCCACCCTACCACCCTCACCCCCTATATACATAAACTTTATTTCCTTTCTTTTTTGTTATAATTATTTTTCCCCCTTCACCCCATTTCGCTTTGAGAATTTTCTATTTCACAATATATAACATACAATTCTAGAACTCATTTACATCTTTATTTTTCTCATACCAGAGAAAAGATGCGATATTTACCTATCTGTGACCTATTTATTTCACTTATGAGGATATCCTCAAGGTATGTCCATTTAAGTAGAAATGGTTCAAGCTTATCATTTTTTTATGGCAGAGTAATACTCCATTCTGTAGAAGAACTACAGCTTCCTTATCCAGTCTCCAGTTGATGGACAGTGGGGTTGTTCCCAAGATTTAGCGATAACAAACTGAGCTGCTATAAACATGAGTGCACATATGTCACTGTGACATGAGTCTTTAATTCTTTTGTGTATATACCTAGCAGAGCAATGGCTGGGTCAAATGGGACCTCCAATCCTAGCTTTTTGAGGAATCTCCAAACTGATCTCCACAGGGGTTGTACAAGTCTACAGTCCCACCAACAGTGGAGAAGGGTTCCTTCTTCTCCGCACCCTCGGCAACATTTGTTGCTGGCTAATTCTTAAATGGCAGCCATTCTTTGTGGAGTGAGTTTCCAGTCTCCCTTTACCTTCTTTTGTCATCCATTTTCTAGTTTTTCCACATCTTCGTGATGTACCTTTAAAAGGAGTACTTAGGTGGCTGGAGATTTAGCTCAGTGCACCGAGGATAAATTTAAAAAACAAAGTGCATAGGTGTTAAAATGAAAACAACAACAAAATGTAACAATTCAGAAATGCTAAAAATATCTTTGTTCCACCTTGATAGTTAAATGTTAGCTTGTCTGGGTAAAGAATTCTAGAATTAAAAAAAAATTCTCAACTTTATTCAACTTTATTTTTCTTTTTTAATGTCTTGATAAATCTGTCGTTTCAGTTTTTGGTGTTTTATACAGGAAGTCTCTCCCACACCATGAAGCAACTTTCTGAAAATTACGATATTCATCAAGTCTCATTGCTTACTCCAAGATAGCACTTTAAGAACTTTGTGTACCTTATCATAACTTTATCCTTGACATAATATTAGAAGACAGAAGTTATGGTTTATTTTAAAAATGTCCCCTACAATCTCATGGACTCAGAAGTGGGTGTTTGGGGAATGAGTGGATTATGGGGGGATACTCACGCCTGAATTAGCCTGCTGATGGGTTTACAGCCAAGTGTGGTGCCTGGAGGTGGAGGTTAGTAGGGACCAGCGAGTCACAGTGGGGCTAATCTGAAGGGCTGTATATCCTTTTTTATCCCTTGGTTTGTCTCTGCTTCCTGTCTGCCAAACCAGACCCACTTTTTTCTTTGCCATGCCCCTCTGCCAGGCCCCCCTGCCCTGCAACCACCTGATTAGGAACTAAACCCTGTACGAATTGCAAATCACAATAGACCTTTCTTCCTTTAAGTTGTGGATGTTGGCTTTTTTGGGAGAAAGTAAATAAGAAAACAGATATTACAACTTTTACCCCCATTTTACAAATGGAAGGAATATTGAACAGGGAAGACATTGAGTGATTTGCCCAAAGTTGTGAGCAGAAAATTGGTAAGTAGTGATGATGGGTATGTAATGAGGACAGTCTAGTAATGGACCCTGTGTATATAATTACTGGGCCCCTGCCTTTCCTTCCTAGGTGGTTTAAAATTAGTGCTTGTTTTGCTTTTATTTGCAAACATCTTTAGTTATAGACTGTTCTATTAAATGGTCATTCTTCTCTCTTTCATCTGTTAGATTTTAGGTACTTGCTATTAAACATCTAGTTTCTCATTAAGAACATCTCCATAGAGTTGTCTAGAATAGTCAGGGTTTTTTTGTTTTGTTTTGTTTTGTTTTTCTAGAGAACTCTGTGATCAACTCGGTGGGATTAGAAACCTTTTGTGCTCTGCTAGAACAAAAGACAGGGAAAGGGTCTGGAGGCTCCATTGTGCAGCAGCAGACATTATGGATTCTTCTTGTTGACTTCATCCCAGTTTTCTCATGCGCTTAGTGTCCCAAAGCTAAATATCTGTTATTTTTTTTCCCGGGAATTAGCACTGCATTTTGTATTGTATTTGAAGGACTGATGGCGTAGTGGGCAGTGGTCACCTATCTGTTCTTTCAAACACATTTCTCTTTTTGTTGACTCCTACTGTTTTGTGTAATATGCTCACACTACTCTAGGAGAAAACTGGTTTCTGGTGGAAGTCTTTCTCTATAAGCATTCACACTGTAGCTTCCTCCTCTACACCAATGCACTTTCAATTACTCTGCCTTCTAACCTATAAACATGTCTTGAAATCCTTTATCTGCTGTTTTTTTTTTTTCCCTTCCATTCCCTTTGTATTCCCTTGGGAGCAGATTTATTAGGTCAGTGGAATTTTCAGGAGAAAATAGAAATAAACATACAAAGTCAGTGTCTTTTTAAAGTGTTTGTATTTCTACCCACTTGTGTTTATGTTCTATGTAGATATGATGCATATAATTAGACACGTGTGCAGTTTAGGAGAGAAATGCTGGGATCCTTCGTGATTCTTGTGTAAATGAGCTAAGAAAGCTCTCAGAGGGAGATGGAATGGGCCCTTTGCTCAGGGGATAAAGAGCAATACAACCTGACATATGTCAAAGTGTATTTGGAAAAGGATGAGAAATGGCTCACCAAGTAGAATGAATTGCAAGGAAACCAGATGACAAGTCTTATCGGACTCCATGAAATGAAAGGGAAGAAGTGAGAAAAGGACTGAGACCCTTAATGCTAAACACTGCTGGGTTTTAAGTATGAAATTACATGACCTGGTCTGAGAAATTCCAGGCATCTTCCCTGGCCAACAAAATGGTAACCTGACAGGAAGTCAGACAGGAGTATGTATTTATGAAATTCACTGTAACCATTATTAATTCTATATTACTGGGAGTTGTCCCAAACATCACCTCTATCTCATCTTTGTACATGTGACTAGATTTCTCTGAGTTGTCTCTGCTCCTCTCTCTATACAGAGCTGCAATCCAAGGAAAAGAGAATTTTCAAAGATCAAGAAGCAAAACTGATCAAGATAAAAAGATTTTAGGGAAATGTGGAATGAAAAATGTAAAGAAGTTTTAGATACACAGGGGGATCAGTCTTTTTAAACATCTCCTTCCTTTGATTTGGTGCTAATTCAGTGCCACTGTGAAGATGTTTTATTATGTTAGTAGGGGCATAATTGTGTATTAGTGAGCATTCTTATTGCTGCAACAAAATACCCAACACCTACTACTTCAGCGAGGTGACTCTGGCTCACAGTTTGGAAGGTTTCTATTCATGGCTGGCTTGTGCTAAGCTAGAAATGTGGTGTCAGGTCATGGTGGAACAACACTGCTCACTTCCTGGAGCACAAAGAAAGAGCATCTGCAAGTTGTGTTCTCTCCAAAGACACGTCCCCGGTGACATGCGTCCAAATGAACTCCACCTCCTAACAGCACAGTCAGCTATGAATATCAGTAGATTAACCCACTGGCTTGTCTAGTGTCTCTAAAATCTAGTCACCTCAGCAGGAGTCTTCTGTGAGTCAAACTGACAATTAAGTGTAGCCATTCCATTTTAAATTTGAAATTAGTAAAATAGATGTTCTAAAAATATGCCTACTGAATCTACATTACATGGTGTTTAGGTACAGAATGTGCATAGTTAGGTCTACAATCTACATATGTTAAAATAGGAATACTCAGGCAAATTGTCCCCAATTACCATTTTCAGGCTTAGGGAGACAATAATGGGGAGAGAAGATAATGTGATAGATGGTTAGCAGATTCAGAAAGTTCGCATTAGTGGGCAAGAAATAAGGATATAATCCAAATCGAGTGGTTATTAGAATCTGAGGAAACTTTTTATATGTATAGCGTATTGTTTTATGGATAATAACAAACATCTTGCTTCAAACAAGATTCTAGATGTTCACTTACAGATAATTTAAGAACTTTACAAATCTTGTGAATTCAGTACACAGTTGTCATCTACTTATAGATAAGGAAAGTCAGTCACAAAGAGACCAGGAAATTTCCAACAGGTTATCTAGATATCAGTGTGAAAGCCAGGTTTATAACCAATGATCTGCTCTTGGGGGAAACAGCCAAACACACAGAGACCGAAGTAGTTAATAAAACAGGATTCAATTTAGATTTTTTAACCATAACTAAATATATTAAACCCTGATTACTATTCATGACTATCAGGTTTGTGATATGTTTAAGTACATCTTTGCATGCTGATGCTGTTATTTATTAGTGCTCGATGCCTAAATTTCAGTTAAATGTGAGTGACTACTGGGAAACATCATTTTCTAACATTTATTGTCTTCTATACACCAGGCCATATGGTACACGATTTATTTATCGCTTAATTTTCACAAAACCATAATGTTACAAATGTTACTTTATGCAGACACTAAAGGACAGAATTTGAGAAATTATTCAGAATAACAATGCCATTAAATTCTACTATTACTCATCAAACCCTGCTCTTTCAGCCCTTTGAGTTCTTTTTTTTTTTTGCTATCTGCCTTGTGTTTTGTTGTTGTTGTTGTTGTTTGTTTTTTAGTAACAATGAAAATTCATTTTTAACTTAGAATGTTGCAATTATATAAGTTAAAACATAATACACTTTCATTACTGGAACTTTCATTTGGCTTTTCTAAGTGAAACTCAGTTAATAAAACAGTTGTCAATACAAAACCAAACAACAGTCCCATGTATAATACACATTGTCGGGTACACATTATCATTTCTGAGTTGCTATGCATATTTCTCCTTATTAAAAAATGTATGCATAGCTACTGTTTACTCAGGAGGTGAGTGATTTTGCAAGTAAAAAATTATAGTTGTTGTATTAGTGAGATTTTAACCTTAAATCACCAAAAGGAAGCCTTTTGCTAGAAACTCTTTTGTAGCAATGCTTTTTTTTTTAAAGCTCTGCAGCTAGCTTTAATGACTGTAAAATGTTTAGGTAATTTTAAACATTGGAGACTAAATGGAATAATATATGAAAGCAATAAATAAATAAACAGACAAATTGCATCTAAAGACAGACTGGTTTTACAAAAGGAATGACCACAGAGGTTCTCAATCTATTTAATAGTTTTCATTTGTGGTGGATGAATACTTAAACAAGGGGAACCTCAGTGCTCTCAGAAGGATACACAGGAAGCAGGGATGAAGGAATCAGCAAACCAACCAGGCACAGTGACCACAAATAAAAATCCTGTGCTTGTGGAAAGAGTATGTAGTGAAACCACTCAACCTCTGGCTGTCTCCCAAAGCCCATCTTGTCTGTAGGCAAACCTTACTCTAGGGAAATCATGTTCACTTGACAAACAGGCATGTTCTGCTACATCATCTCTACACCCTGGAGAGTTCTCCTGACCCTGCTGTACCGTGTGCTCTGAGGGAATTTTATAAAACACCCCACCGGATGGAGCCGTGTCACACTGACACAGTCCCCATCACTGTAGACTAGTCTAACTCTACTGAAATTAAGGGCGATTCAGAAGGGATCCTATCGAATTTAAAGTCCTTGCTCACTTGTCTTCTATTTTTATATGACAATGCCTTTGAAAATATTTAACAATGACATTGCTATGTATGTCTGTTCCTATTCTGCTGTAATGTTGTTCACTTTGATCATATTCACTTTAAAACAAATTTCTACTGTTTCTAATTTTTTACCCATGTTTTTTATTGATCACTAATTCATATGACTAACATATTGCCTCGGACTTCTATTAATATGCTCATTAAAACTGACTTAGAAGACAGGAAACTTAGCCCTCCATAGAGTTCATTAGCATGTAATTCTTAATTTATCGTTTCATGTTAATTAGCAGTTAAATCATCTTCTTGCACGTGACTTGGTGATTTCAGTACAGTGTTCTATTTTTAAGATTCAAGGGAAGGGAATATAAAACAATATTCACTTTTCTGTTTTTAAAAATCAAATATAGAATCATAGTTCCAAATCTCATGTGTTTTACAGAAGTGCCATGTATTTTCCTCATTTTGTCACTTTTCAAATTCCATGTTATAGGCATTTCATTTTTCTTCTCTGATAAAAGAGTAGCCAAACAACTACTAGTTGATAAGAATAAAATGAATTTTCACATAAACCTTAGTGCAAAAACATTTAAAATTTTTTTTATAATCTTTGAGGGATGTTTGCTGTAGTTGATATGAAAATCTATGTTATGAGTTAAATATATTACTTTCTGTTTTATGTTTTAAGCATATGTTTGAGTGACCTGAAATTCTCTGAGGAAAAGAAATTTACTGCAGTCTGTCAAGTCTTCTCACGAAAAGTTCTACATTATTTTCGTTAATAGTCTTTGAATGCTAATTCAGTGACTGTGGATCTGAGAATTTTATTCTTTAAGTATATGTAAGAATAAAATAGCTCACTAGAACAATTTTTGTGGAAGGAAAGTTTTTAGTAGACTCACTTATTCATTGTAGTAGATTAAAAGATAAGACAGTTCTTAATCTCAGATCATTCAAATTTGTCTTTTAAATGTATAATTAAAATATCCATATTTTATATGCCAAAAAACCAGATAAAGCAGATGCGTGCCCTGTGTTCCTGGGGCACCGTGGCCCACTAAACTTCCTCTTCGGGTTTCATTACTGGTTTCCCCATGTTTGCACCAAACCTTGGACTCTCTCTTATGTGTCACTTTGGTTCACAACTCTCTTAGATTGATAATGAGAGGAGGGAATAAAAAACCACTTACTTAAAAAAGGATTATGTAGCTTTTATTATATTGAAAAATGAATATTATTAAATTACCCTGTTCATCAAAAAGAGCAGCTTACATGTACATCACACACAGAGTACTTTTACTACTCTTCCCGTTTGATGTTCACAAAATCACAGCACAATATAATTACTGTCATTTTGAGAAGGAACAAAACTTAGCTAATCCATGAGGAAATAAACAAAACTATTTCTACATGAAATTCTCCAGCTACTGTATAACTCTTGAGTAGGTAGACCTGATATCCCCCTCTCTGTTACTTCATGACCCGCCCCCGTGAATAAAGAGGTAAAGAATAGAGAGTAGAAAAAAATGGTGATATATATTGCATTTGATATAAAATTTCCATTATATGATGACCTTGATGTGAGAGCAGGAAGGACTTGTTTCTCTCTAGGATTCATTTGTCATATAATCTTTTCACAGTGTAGCCTGAGGGAATGTATCGTCCTATACCCCCAAGGATGATGTTTGATGCAAGTGTCATAAAAACACTGAGCTCTCATGAAATATATATTTTTTTAAGTACAGAAGTTATTTTCTTCGATTTAGTGTTTGGATTTTAGAATAGTAATAGAAATGGGCTCCTGACTGGGCTCTTGTACTATTTTGTTTCCTGTTACTAGAATGAGATACCTAAGGCTGGAAGCATGTAAGAATAGGTGTTGAAACTTACAGTTCTGAAATTTTAACAGCATAGCATCAGTATAGGCTTAGTTATGGAGAGGAGTACATGAATTGTGGTAGGAGGATATATTAGAGGGAGAGAGAGAGAGAGAGAGAGAGAGACCCACCAGAATAACCACAACCCTTTCCAAGGGGAGTGTCCCCAGTGACCTTCCATTATGCTTCACCCTCTAATGGTGCAGAGACCTCTGAGTATCACTACACCCTGGTCCATGCTTCCAAGCAGCATTTGAACATTTAAATGAGACAGTGAAATCGTCTCAAGTTTTATCAACTATTTTCAACCATTAAAAGAATTGAATTCTTTAAAAATAAATTCTATCTTTAAATTAATACACTCTGTTTAAGATCCAGGAAAATATGCAAAGTGCAACACTTGAGTAATAAGCTATGTATTGGGGTTAAATTTATTTCAAATTCTTTATATATCTACTTTCCTACCCCTAGAGCTCTCTTTGGGATAGGGTGAAAGCTTACAGTATAGAGCTGGCTTCAGATGACTTAGGATTATGTCTATAACCATCCAATTACTAGATTCCTAGTTTCTAGTGGTACAGTTGATATCTTTGTGTCTTGATCTGTTTTAAAGATTCAGTGAATCAGTATTTGCTGTGCATTATTACACTATTTTACATTCAAAGAGGATATATCAGTGCCTTCTTGGTCATCTCTTATAATAATGATACTGTGGAAAAGAGACTTTCCTTAGTTAATTAACAGGAAATCAATATATTTTTATATTTTTAGATAAACTTACAATGACTTTCACTATTATTTATACGCATATATTTATTCTTTGTGTTTGCATATGTCAAGGATAAAGCCACATCGCATAATATTTGCCAAAGTCTTAAAAAAAACCACAAAATTTGATCATCTTGTCAATATATTTGGCTCTGTAATACCATCTGACTCATTAGTTTTTCATTTAAAAAATAAATGTAATGGGCACTTTTTTCATCTTACCTTATTATCACATTGAATCATTGCTGTTGGCATGGCATATATCTTTCCTGAATTAGACATTTTTAGAAGTCTTTCATAGTTCAATCTCTCAAGGTACCGTTAATACATTTTTCTTCCGGTGGTTTCAAAATATTAATGTAACTCAAAAATCCCTAATTTATATCAAGGTAGGAGACCATAGATTGGAGAAGACCTGACTCAGCATGAAATATTCATAGTAAAAATTATTTTTCCATAATAAGGGCACTTAAAATGCAAATGCACACCCCCCATTGCACCTTCTAGCTTTATTTCTCTTGGAGTTTTTTAGTCAGCCTCTCACCATGAGCAATACACAGACAGGTTTATGCTGAGGTGCACTACACTGGAAATAGCTACTAGTCTGTCAAAATTATCACTTCAGTTGCAGAAACTCTGCCCAAGTTATACATATGTGGCCCCTCATATCCTCTGCTTATTCCTTCTCCTGGGAAAACAAATGATGAAAACTTCCATCATTATTTCTTTCTCTCAGATTAGTGTCACCTTGATTTGCCCTTAGAAGAACAGAAAACATTCTATTGGACATGTGATAATTTAGTTGTCACACAAAAGTGTGGTGTTATTCAATAATCCCCACAGACTCCGAAGTAAGTGTCACACACATCTAGAGAAAACTAGACATACCTTATGTGTTTCTCTGCTTTCCTCCGTTTCAACAACCTGTCCATCCAAAATTCCAGTGAGCTGTGTTGCTTGTGTAATAGCAGCTTAACATTCTTTCTCACCCAACATATGGCAAGAACTTTGCTTGGTGTTTATGAGAATATGATGAAATGCAAAGAATCTGCTCTCTAAGTATTTATCACTCAGTATCAACTTGCAAACTGGATGCAGTTGGTAATCACTCTTATTTTCTGTTTCATGTCATAAAACTACACGACGTGTGATTCTTCAGGTTTTATTTTCTAATAGAGTTTAAAAATTTAAGCGAATTTATCATCTTAGAAGGTGTACATTTTAATTTAATCAAAATAAATAGAGTTTGAGTTCTTTCATTAGTTTTTTCTTCTCAGTTTTTAAAAAATATGTTTCAAATTGTTAAATTATGGTGTGTTATATATAAAATTATAAACCACATGGTGTTTGCTATCTGATGTGAAAAACAAGCTAAATAAGTCATTACTTCACATGCTTATTTTTTTATGAGCAGAACACTGAAAATCTGTCAGATGTTTTCAAATATACAGTACATGGCTATCGACCACAGGCACCATACTAAACTATAGATTGCTTCAACTAAATTCTCCTAAGAAAAATAATGTAACTTTTGACCAATATGTGCCTAGTGCACAATCTTCCCAGGCCATTCCATATCTGGTACTCACTATTCTAATTTCTGCTCTAAAAGTTTGTGTTTTTTACTCTACATATAAGTGAGATCACACATACAGAAAGGAAATCACATATACCAGATAATCACTATAATTTTTTATAATGCAACTTATCAATTCCATGTTTATTTGCTGCCTTTCAGCAATAAACAAGCTCATTAGAATAAACAAGCTCATTAGAAACAACATAGGAATATGTTCATATATCTTGATCTTCTATCTGCTCCTAAAACTTCTGATCTAACATAGTATATGAAATGTAGACTTAGTCTCATATTTGAAACTTAGTCTCATATATCCCCTCTCCAAAATGTCCCACACTACCTAGGTAACAGGTTCTTGGGATACATTCTCTTTTTGTCTGCGGAGAACTAAACTTTAGCCATAATAGAAATGTTAGATTTCATCTGTTGGTAGACATGTCTGTTCTCCTTACAGCTCATGTAGCCAAAATGAAATGAAATTATATTGTTTCATAATTTCAAATCTTTATGAAGGAAGATTTTGAAATCATTGTTTTGATCCTGTCAGTTCCAAAGCCCATGAAAATCAAGTTGGCAGCTTGAGATAGGATGAAGCAACTGATCCCAGCCTTGTATGCAACCTGTATTGAAAATGCAGGTCAAGGCCCTAAGGTCATCCGATTCTCTTTCAGAAAAGCATGATATGATCTTCAACTCCACTGCAGCAGCCACTAGAGGCAAGTGGATGAAACCCCAGTGTAATGTCCCAGCCGAAGGGCAGACAGGCAGAGCCATTTTTAATACTGTACAAGCCAAGAACTCTGCCTCGACGCAGTATAAAACCTCAGCAACAGGCAGTGGAGGTTTATAATTTATAAGGATGGAAATGGATTGAGACCGTTTCTTCTGGGAAGAAAATAAAGTTGTAATGCATTTATAGCCGATCCTTAGTTGCACTTAAGTGCCCTCTAGGGCATTCCATTAATGAGGATAAGGGATTACAAGAAACATATAGATATGCAAAATGTTGAATTAACGGCTTTTTGTTTTCTTTAAATCTAAGAAAGTACATAGTGTCCTTTCAGCATATTTGACAAACCTGTACTTAAAGGCAAAATTGTTCCTTAGAAAAGCATATTACTAAATGAAACTGTATTATAAACTGTCTGTCACAGTGATTACAACCCCTGGTTTTATAGCACCTGAGGGATGTCATAAAAATTTGATAATTTTTTTAATTAAAAATGCATAGTAACCTCAATCCAGCACATTTTCTGCCGACCAAAATTTCCCTTAAAATAGGTCTAGCTTAACCATTCTCTAGATGGATTTTGCACCAAAACTTCATATTAGAATCATTTATCTAGGAAAGTAATCTGAAGCATTAGGATTGGAGCC
>PVIR01014880.1:0-39222 GCA_004026965.1 Petromus typicus
GTCCCAAAATAACTGTCTGGAGAAGATCTGAAGAGGCTTCCCTAAAAATAACAAGGGGCTGTAGACTTCATAAACATTTTTAGAAATTAAATAGCTGCTAACGTGTTCCATATGGAAGTAAATTCAGAGTCCAGCATGTTGTGCACGGAGGTCGTCATAACACAGACACCAAAGGAAGAGACAAAGTCTTCTGCGAAGTCATTCATGAGAAACCAGAGGAAACAGATGACCTAAAAACCCCTTTTCAAAAAGCAAAGGGCCCTAAAAGCCACATGACACTCTCACTCCAAGACTCTATAGTCAGGCAACTTTGGCCGCAATCTTGAAAGATAATCAAATAGTAATAAAATACTCATTAAATCAAGGCAGTCACAAAGTTGCCAAAATTGTAAACAAGACAGTAGTTATGAAAGCGAAGCCATAAATTATGTATATTATTTTGTATAAAATCATATTATCTTAACAATTCACTTCCACAATATGCTGAAAACTTGAGAGGACATACAGATCTTAAAATATTGGAAATACTAACTGATCATTTGTTCATACACAGCTTTTGAAAATGTTTTTTTTGTTTTTTGTCCTTGTACTCAGAATTCTAAGTAGTCCCAAATAGGCTTCCCAGCCTCTGTTTCTGCTTCTGGATTTCTGTTTTTGTTTTTGTTTTTTGCAGTCCCATATAATAAAGAAAGTGGGAAGGCAGAAAACAAACAGCTCATGCCCCCATCTGTGAGTCTGTTTACCAATTTTTCAGCGTCAGCTCATCCACCAAGGGCTTATTCATCTGTACTTTTTGTAAGTTGGGGAAATTGGTTTCCTCTGGAGAAAACAATGTTTAAACTTCAAAGTATTCCCCTATATTTGTCCTCCCGATTTTCCCTTTTTGATCTTTACATCTGCTGTTGCATAGATTAGAGGACCCTGAGATTTCTACCTCACCTCTGGCGATTCCAAACACATGGTTAATATTTAACATACAGAACTTCATGTTCTCTTTTTATGACTTCTAATTTTGAATGGACTTGTCACAAGACATAAAATTTAAAGAAAGGATGATATTAAATATATCTTTAAGACTTAATTTATTCTGGGTTGTATAATTCAAATCAAATTGATTTTTTTCTAAGTAAAAGGAAGGTTAAATTTCTGGGGGCTGTTGCCATAGCAAAAAGTAATAGGAAAATCTATAGGAAAAAAGTTTGGCAAGCCTGGTGCAGCTGATTGCATTCATACTGTGGAGACGCAGCATGCCATGATATTATTACTCACGTGATCACTATAGGATGTTTGTTCTTGAATATCAGCAAAAGCATAGGAACTATGTCCAAGGAGAAAGGAAAAGTATGTAAATCATTGCAATGCAAGCTAAAATTTCTCAGAATTATAGTTTGCCATGAGTGAATGGTTGAAATCTTATCTCCTCAAACTAAGAATTTAAAATTAACTAATTTTAATCTGAAGCTATGAAAATTGAGTGGTTGGTTTGGGGTGAGGAAAGTTCAAGGTTGAAGCAATTTCTCAATGTTTTTCAATTTCAAGACCATTTTGTAAAATAGTTGGAATAGATGACTCCCTAAAGTTGTATTTCTCCATTAGCTGCTTGCACATAAACTCTTGCTATTAGAAGATTAATTTTCAGGGTAGAGTATGGTAGAGCATTTACCCCACATGTATGAAACCCAGCATTGGAA
The DNA here is from genome assembly GCA_004026965.1 of Petromus typicus. Lineage (NCBI taxonomy): Eukaryota > Metazoa > Chordata > Mammalia > Rodentia > Petromuridae > Petromus > Petromus typicus. The sequence goes on from PVIR01014880.1 coordinate 1,692, forward strand.
AAAAAAAATTATCAATTTATTTTTTTAACCAAAGCACCTAAGTGATTACTTATGGGAGGTGGAGGTAAGATATGGAATGTAAACTAATTTTTCTCCTTGTGTATTTTCATTTTGAAAGTATGGTCATGCATGAATGCTATGCTTTGAATGTAACTCCAAAACAACATGGGTTGGAACCACAATTACCAACTCAAATATTAGGGGGTGAAGCACAGTGTCGAGACCATGGGGGATCCAAGGTTTGAAGCCGTGAGTTCAAATCTCTCTTCCGGTGTTTTCCAGCCCTTTCCCCCTTTCACCACAGACCAATGTAGCACAAAGAATTCTTACCAGATGCCAACCTGATGATCCAGTGCCATACACTGGCTTTGACTTCGCAGCCTCCAGAACTACAAATCAAACAAACTGCTTTTTTTTTTTTTTTTTTTTTTAACAAATGACCCAGGCTCAGGTATCCTGTAATAACAGCACAAAATTATCCATCACCTGAGAAAAATTTCCAAATTTGTACTAACATTTTTTTTAATTAGAAAAGAATTTTTTGAAATTTTAGGTCTTCTGGGAATTCCAAATGAAATGAAAGGGAGATATAAATATTTGTAGAAAAAGAACCAGAACTAGTGGCACACATCTGTGACCCTAGCTATAAAGGAGGCTGAGAGAGAAGAATCACAGATTCAACACCAGACTGGGCAGTTTAGTAAGATGCTATGTTTTAAAGATAATTTTTTTTAAAAAGGAAAGGAGATGACATTTTATGGTCTCTGGGTTTTAAGAAAATTAGCTGAAAGCCAGATGGAGTTGAGAAGAATCAATAAATTAAATATATGTTTCTATGATTCTCCTTGAGTTATGCTAGCTGCTCTAACAACAACTCCCAAGTCTCAGGGACTTAACACAACAAAGGGTTTTTTATTAGTCACATCACAGTGCAAAAGAATGGAAATCCTCTCTGGGCAGCTCTCTCTCAAGTAGTGGTTCATGAGTAAAAGTTTCTTCTATTGTTGTGCCACCATCCTCCATGTTCACCAAGGAAAAAGAAGAGAAGGCACGAATGTTGTTATGGTTTAGATCTCAAAGTCCCCTCCCCCCCAAGTCTCATGTGTTTGAAAACTGATCAGATCATAAGGATTAGTCCATTGACAAGTTCATGGCTACATACACTATTAGGAGACAGGGACTGGTCCGAAGAAGCAGGTGTCAAGGGCGTGATCATCTTGCTTTCCACTGTCCACCGGGGGTGAGAGCTTTCCCCCCACCTCACCCTCCTGCCGTGTTCTTTCTTCCTTGAAGACAACCAACTATAGGCTGAATCCTTTGAAACTTGGGACCAAGATAAGCCTTTCCTTTAAATTGTCCCTGCTGAGTACTATGTCTCAGCACTAAGAAAATGACTAATACAGAGAATTTAGTAACTAAAACAGGAGAGTTTATAATAAGGATGGAAGTCATCATAATAAGAGGGAAGTCCACATCATGTGTCTCTTTGATTTAAACCAAGGAACACTTTTTTAAATGTGTCTTCTTATCACTGGGTGTAGTGACACACACTTGTAATCCCAGCACTCCAAGAGGTCAAGACAGGAGGATCCAGTGTGTGTAACTCAGTGCATTAGTGAAATCTTGACTCAAAAGAAAAGAATTTTTAAAGGGCTGGTAATATATTTCAGGGTAAAGGCCTTGGTTTGGTATCCAATACCACCAAAAATAATTGTTTACCTTTTTGTTTTGTGCTCAAGAAAATAAAGTAAGCTGGATGAACATTTAATTAGTCACTTATATAATTCTTCTTTCTGCTCATCAAACATTCATTTCAACTTCCCACTCATAGTCTCTCATCAAGTTTAAACTCTTATGAGCAAAGCACAGTCCTCTCCCCCAGGCTGCAGAGGGTTAATTCAGTCCCTGCTGCATAACCACTGAGAGGACAAGCAGTCTGCTCCCTACATGACATTCCATACACAGTGGTGTGATAGAAGCAGGATCGTGGCAATGAACCCTCCAACTTTGGATGAGGAAAGTCACACAGTAGATACTGGTCCAGTATGATAGAGGGTGGCCTTTTTCACAGGGTCATCCTCACTCATATCTGATGGAGATGTCTCAGAACATGACCCTCTTGGAGCCAATAGAGCACTTGAAGATTTTCTTGTTCTTATGGTGGGTGGAGACCTACTTTGCTTGGTATATGTCCTATAAAAATGAAATGCTTGTACAGGAATTTACATGTGAGCAATATGTATGGAAAGTGACATCATGAAGCAATAGGAGTAGTAAAAGAGTGAGGTACAGAAGAAAGGAAAGCCAACAAGGAGAGAGCTCACAAGTAGGTTATCCTTTAAAGAAATTGAAGCTCAAAACTTCTGCAGACCCTAGAAGAGACAACACAGAATATGACTTCCTTAGGAGGTGCAGAGGCTAAAGTAAATGTAAAATCTCCTGTCTCTTACTTAGATTAAGATCACTCCCAAAGTATTTATTCCAAGTACTCGTGTGGCCAGGAAAGGTCCCCTGAACAGAATGACCTACACAGGATGTGTCTGCTATGCCCTGGCATAAAATACAGAGAGAGAGAGACAGTATTCAAGGACAGTATCTGCTACAGGGCCAAAGGTGACTTAAAATCACATCATCCAAGGCTAGACAAAGAGTCCACATTCCTTGTTTTTTGAAGATACTGTCCCATAAATCACCAAATAGACCTCCGTTAAACTTCTCACTAGCTAGTAAATAATTCCAGCTTTACTTCTGAGATGTAATTCTTAAAAGGGTTTGGTTGCTTCACATTCTCACCCTCCGGCCTCTTTTGCCAAGTTTAACCTGGAGGATGAGGGAAGCTTCCTTGCCAATCAATAGCCAGCAAAAAGCAGTTGATCATCATCTAAGGGATCGTGTACTCAGAATCTGATTTCTGATTTCCCTGAGTTTTGTGGTGGCAACTACTCATTTTTGAAGCCCAACCTTTCTTGTTTCAAATTTCAAAATAGCTTTCCAAGCAAACATTTCAGAATATCCATGCCCGTTCATTTCTGCTTTCAGATTCACCAATACTTTAATACTTTGAAAACACACCCTGAAATAGCAAACCTACACCCCTGCTCTGATTCCTCTCCACCACCCATCCCAGAGCTGCAGGCAGAGTAGGTACCTGTGTTGTCCTCTAATTTATTGCAAGTGACAGTTTTAATTTACATTTTGCCACTAAATCACGTGAACAGTCATCATTACATTCTTCAACATCAGTTATCTCAGTACTTGCCTTTCAATAGCTATGTCAGCCCCACTCATTTTAGGTTGTTTGCTGCTGAGGACAAAACTCAGGCCACTACACATCCAAAGCACATAGTTATATCACTGAGTGATATGCCCAGCGCCTAACTAGAGTTCAGAGGCAACCCTGTACTTCTGATATAATTGACCTAATTAAGTTAAGTAACCTCAGCCATGACAACAATCTCAACAATCCCAAATCTTGACATTAAAAGGCATATTTATTGTTTAGACCCAGTCCGATACAAATGGAAAGCCCTCGAGGGCAGTGTAACCCTGAAAGGACCACAGGTGAAGATGGCTTCCATATTGTGGTGGAATTTTCTCCGTCACCATGATAGGAAACCAGCATGGAAGACAAGCAGGCGTGCTGAAGCTCGGGCCTGGACCTGGTAGGTCTCCCTTTCAATGAGCCTTCTTTAATACTGTCCTAATCCGAAGAGGATGTTGAAAATGTTATTTACATGTGGAAGGAGAAACAGGTTCACCTGGCTTGCCTCTAGCAGCATGACAGTTCTAATGTGCTACCACTTCAAAGAGGGGCCAACACTGAAAGAAAAAACTCAGTCCCTTACAATAAATTTCCATATTTATTATGGAATACAAGGGGTTCCCTGCTATCTGGCAAATTGTACCAAAGTAACTTGACTTCCTATTCAGTACTGAAGACTCTACATTAACCACCTCTATTTTATTGGAAAGTAAACAAAGAATTAAGCAGAGATATCTACTCTTTGGTGGCAGCTATTAAATTAATGACACATATGCTGTTTGTTTTTCCTAGTTCCCTTCTAACTGACATAGGTATAAGAAAGTTGCTTTTATATGATTCCACGCACCTTTGTTAAAACTGATATTGAACTATCTGTAACCAAGACAATGGAGAATAAATTATCTATATGTTTCATCATAGTTTACTAATTACATTTTTCATGAAAAAATACATTAATCTTCAAGGAGTCATGATGCATGAAAAAGTATATAAGCTAAGAAAACAATACAACATTCACAGCAAAAAATAAGAGTCAAGGATGCAACTAGGACTTTAAGAATCATGTAATAAAGGTATGTGATATAAGTGAATTGACCTTTTATGATCAAGATTCATTTTAAAATATTATAAAATGCTGTCATATAACATTTGGTATGTGTACTGTTTTTTATGTCATTTAATTTTTCAAATACATATGTGTTGCATGCACCAAGCTATCTATATAATTCTTCCTGAGGGATGAAAGGCATATTCTGAAGGTAATTTTGATTATGCAGTTCTTTTAAGAGCTGGCTTTTGAAGCTGATGCCCTGATCAGATACATTTCCACAGTTGTCTCACTCCTGTTCATGGTGCTTATCTCAGTCTCCCTGAATTTTGGCCTTATTGCCTCCTTTCATTGTGACCCTCTATCCATCTTCACCTTGGTAACAGACTTCCCTTTTGGGAAAGTCTTTTTGTTCAATAGCCCAAGTTTGACTTTCTGTAAATGTGAAAAGAAAAATGTACTAACAGAGGTTTGAACTTTGTCAGATGTTTTCTAGAGCAGTCATTTCTCCAGAGTCATAAGGTGCCAGGTGAAGCAGAGATTGTGATATGTACATCACAGACTTGGAGAAGGTCATAGAGATTAGCTCGGCCATTACTGGTAGAAGAGAGCCTGCTCCTTTGTGACAGCAGCAAAGATTTCCCAAGCTCCTCAGCTGCCCTCCACTTTGATCTCTTCTGCAATTGTCTACGTCTTCAAGTCTTACCACGAGCCCTTCTGTGCTAGAAGCACCCTTTGTTCTCAGCGAGAGTGACTTGAGTTTTGGCTCTACTTCCAACTTTATGGGGGTGGGGGACAGAAACTACAATCAAAAACTACAAAAAAAATTTAATTGACTTTATTGGTACTCTTAGGTAGGAATTGTGATCATATTCCTCACTGAGAATTTGTACCTGTATACGACATCTATTGATTTTTATTTTTCCCATTCCCGATCCTCCTGACAGCCCCCTCAATACCCTCTATACACATAAGCTTTGTTTCCACTTTTTTCTTTCTACCTTCAAATTTTTTCTTTCACTTCTTTGTTTTTCCTTCCTCCCAAACTCCCCAAATTTTCTTCCTATTTCACAATACTTATTACACATTTTTCACCATTTAAATGAAGTCCAAAAATACAATCCTGATCACCGCAGATGCCCTTGATTAAGCGCTTACTATGTTGCAGCTATTAAGCTTAGTTTCTTATAAATTAATTTATTTAATCATCACAGATATCCTATATGTACTCTTATTTTCTCCACTTTATGAAAAATGGCATTTGGAAAATTCAGTCATTTTCCCAAAGATATCCTACTTGTGGCAGCAAAGCTGGGATTTTGAATTAGGACACTGCCTCCAGAGCATGAACTGTCACACAGGTTCTCCCTTTAAGGGACTCTATTTCATGTCAATAAGCAAAGGCTTATTTATAGTAAACCTGCAATGGCTGTCAGCCATCACAATAGAAGGAAATTAGCATTTTACTTGGAAAAAAAGACTTGAAAGATTGATACTATCTGGATTTTTAGAGCTGAATTAGTCTTTGGATGTTTCACATCGATTAACTGAAGACGATCACTTAGTCCAGCATTATTATTTCAAAAATTACTTACAGCTATTTACTCTGACAGAAAATCAGTAGGAGTTGTCATTATTTAAACCCCATTGCTGAGGCACTGTACTCACAGAGGTATTTCTTGAGTGGGTGCTCAATGAGAGAAGACAGCTACTCAATTACCTGGACCCCCCAAAAACAAGTGAAAAATACAGAGTTGGGCAAGAAGAGGTCACGAAGGAGAGGCAGTTAGTGTTGGTCATCTATCCTTTGAACTGGGCTCTGTCTATACAACAGTAGAGAAAAAAAAATCTGTTAATTTGTCTGTCCGAATGAGGCCAAAATTTAGTCAAAGTATACAATTATCCATAAGTGATTTTTTACTAGCCCATAAGTATAATGTTTGTGTATAGATTTTGCTCCACTTACAATGAAGTTTTCTCCTGGGAAATCCATTGTAATTTGGAAATATTAAGTCAAAAATAGATTTAATGCACTTCACCAGCTGAGCAAAATAGCTCAGCAACAATATGCTGTAGACCAACAGTCCTTCGGCTCAGTGCTGTGGAACTGACTGAGAGTAATGATGCGCTGCCGTTGTCCAACATCCCAAGAAAACACCCTACTGATTATTGTCAGCCAGGGAAAGGATCAAAATTCAAAATTTGGAGCATGGTTTCTACTGACTGTCTACTGTCTTTACACCCTCATAAAGTTGAAAAATTGTAAGCCAAACCATCATAAGGCAGTGACTGTCTGCATAATGTATACACACATACATTCAAGAAAAAATGTTTACTGAGGAGACTCTGCAGCCACTTAATTTTGTGCCTGATAAATTAAACAGGCTGAATACAACTGCAATAGGGGCTTCATGTGTTGTTCGTGTGTGGGATCTGTCATTCCTGTCATTTGGTGGTAGAGGGAAGCACTTCAGCAGAAGGAATTTCATGAAAGGAAGTGTCCAGTTACAGAGAATGTAAAATAAAATGAGTACAAAGCCTGAGATCTGGAGTACTATTCACTGAGTAATTATCAGCGCACTCAGGCTTCCCGGCTGATTTGCCTTTTTTGGAATGGAACCAGCAGGGTTCAAAGACAGGGTACAGTAGGCGGTTGACTGTATGACTTAACCTGAAGGATATGACAAGCGCGTTGCCTGCCTTTTCACACCCACCACCTTCATCCTGAAATTTCCACTGCAACTTTATTTATCCTGCCAAATTCATTTCATCTATGAAAATAAACATGTTGCTTGAAAATGTTACACTTTAACTCTGTAATGGTCACCTACACAGTGATCCAGTGTCTACTGAGAAGGTGAGATACCAGGTTTTCTGACAGAGTTAAGCAATCAGAGGGAATAAATGCAAGACAGACACATTTAATAGCAAGACATGGAGAAAATGAAAAGGAGTAATTGGGACTATCCTGAATGTGCACTGTTGAGCATGGTATTTCTGCACAGACAGAACCTGGGGGTTCCAGGAAACGTTTAAAGGGGCTGATGTAAAAGTCCCAAGTAACCTGGCTAAGAGGGCAGAGGGGGTGTGGGGAGATCCTGCTTTTACATGCCAAATAATAGAAGGAATGGGAGAACGTGAGAAAATACATGGTTTATGAAACTTAAAAAGTTTTATTGGGAAAGATATCAGAATATAATGACTAAGGTCAAAATTCATCATCTTCTGATCATCCACTATTTTCACCTTTGTATATTAGTTTCCTAGAGCTGTCATAGCAAATTACCACAATGGTGGGCATAAAAAACCAAAATCTGTCCTCCCATAATTCTGGGGGCTAAAAACTCCTGCAAGGTGCCATTTGGGCTCTGTAGTCTTTGAGAGTGTTCCAAAGATTCCAACCAGTACTTCTCTCTCTGTCTTTGGACGTTGCCAGCCATTCTTGGCATTCTTTGGCTTTAGACGAATCATGTGAATCTCCGGCTGTCATCATGTGTCTCCCTGTGTGTCTGTCTGTTCTCTTTTCATGAGGACTTGGGTGAGGGCTCACCTGAATGGAGAATGACATCATCCCAACTTGGTCACAACCTTGAAGATTCTATTTCCGTGTAAGGTCACATTCACAGTTTCTAAGGATTAGGACTTTAACACTTCATTTAGGAGGATACAGCTCAACCCCCAACAATGGCCTTTATCCAAAATGCAGTGATACCTTCGCATGAGTGATCATTGTCCTCAGAGCCTTCCCACAATTCATACAGGAGAAGTGGCCATTCAACCAAAGGAGGCAATCGAGGAAAACTATTATCCCTGTGATTAGAGGCCAAAGGACTCTTGGATATTTATGATCATATTCTTATTACATTTTTCTATTTAGAGCTTTTGCTGCATTAGCATTTCCATAAAGTTTTCTGAGTCTCACCTTTGGCAATAATCCAACACATGAGCACAACGTTAAGGCATTGCTGTGCAGGCACAAAGGGCCACTGTTAGGTGGAGGAATAAGGAAGAGAGGGAAGAACTAATCCTAGAGACAAAGTAAATTGCACAGTAAATCAGTAATAACCATAATACCAGACAAAAGAAGGCTTATGAGATAGTTCTTACAACACAAAACTAAACAAAATGAAAGACGGGCTCTGAATAAGATACCAACCTGGGATGGCAACTAGATATATTTAACATATAGGTTTTTTTTTTTTTTCTAATCCATAGTTTTTACCACTTTTCTTTGTACAACATATATTTTCAAATGCAAAGTAATGTAAAGAAATAAATTGACTAATCAGTCACTAAATAAATGGAAACCAACATATCTATGGTATCCACTGAAAATAGGCCACACTCAACACACCTGCACACCTCTGCCAATCACAATCAGCTGAAATGAATCAGCTGACTGTCGCTCAGCATTTAGGAATGTCAGCCATTAATAGTGGATGTTTTAGAATAATGGTATTAAATGAAAACAGAGACACCGTTGAAATCAGCATTGCACATTAACAATACAGTGCCATAACACCTGAATTAGAAAAGTTGGAAGACTTCAGGGATCTTAGAAATAAGTGATTTCTCAACTCTTTACAATTGAATAGACTATCACTTAAGAGATTTAAAAGCTGAAACTACAGGTTACTTAATAATGTTGTGGAAATGTAGATTAATACCACCCCCAACCTTCAATGAAGCTCAATCTTATTTTTTTTCTTATTTTTTTTTTGAGACAGACTCTCCCTTTGTAGTTCAGGCTGATCTGAACTCTCTGTGTAGCCCAGGCTAGCCTCAAACTCAGCAATCCTTCTGCCTCTGCCTCCTGAGTTCTGGGATTACAGGCATGAGTAACCATGCCCAGCATTGCTGTATGTGGTTTCTGGGAATCAAACTTGGGACCTTACACTTTCCAGGTAGACACCAGAACCACTGAGCTAAATCCCTGGCCCAATAGAGCTCAATCTTATAACTTTTTATTTACAAACTGAGCGGAGGCCAATGGAGATTAGATCGTGAGCTACTTTCTCTTCCTATACTGCTAAAAAGACAATAAAAAACCTATCAAATATCTACAATGTGCCACACACTGTTGTAGAAGCTGATTATTCCAATGTAAATAAAGCAAAATCCTCATTCCTGGAAGTGAGTCCTTACACCATTCCTCTTAGTGGAATCAGTCAGGCACGCATGTCTCAATTCAGAAGTAGGGTCCGACTCAGTATGAGAGATTTGAGGGTCTGAGCTTTTTTACCTGTTGTATATCTTAGTATAAGACTGATGTCTAATAACCAGAAGTTCCTTGTGAGTTTTAAGAATCTGTTGTACATACCGTAGAAATATATATATACATGACATAATATGTTTCATAAACTATACTTAAGAGCCTGAAAAAGTCTATATTATTATTATTATTATTATCATTATTATTATTATTTTAGCTAGGTTTTTTTGTTTTTGTTTTTGTTTTGTTTGTTTGTTTTTTTAGAGCAGGTCTCACTTTGTAGTTCAGGCTGATCTTGAGCTCATTATGTAGCCCAGGCTAGCCTCAAACTCAGCAATCCTCCTGCCTCTGCCTCACTAGTGTTGGGATTGTGGGCATGATCCTCTATGTCCAGCACTGGGGTTTGTGGTACTGATTGCTGGTGGACATGAGTCTCCCCACCAGCCATTGTTGTATGTGGTTACTGGGGATCAAACCTGGGCAAGGCAGGCACAAGAATCACTGAGCCAATCCCCAGCCCAAAAGTCAATTATTATAGGGCCAACAATAGTAGGACCTATTTGTATTATTTATTTCTAAGAAAAGCAAGCAATGTGCAAAGTGGAAAACATGGGGTGAAAACAGGTCTCTAGGTCTTAGCCCTAGAATCTTAGATCTTCTCTGGTTTTTCATTAGGCTTTACATTCATGCTCTATGATTTTTATTAATACTCATTAATTTCACAAAATACTGGGTTTCAGTAGGAAAATTCCTATTGAAAATTTCACACACATATAATCATACTTTGATCATATCCATCTGCCCTTTTCCTTCCTCACACCCCTGTCCTTTATTCCCTTTTCCTTGACTAATAATAGTCCCCATCTACTTTTATGCCATCTTTGGGGATTCCACATATTGAGAAGACATATAATACTTGTCTTTCTGAGCCAGGATTTTTTTTTTACCCTGATCTTCTGCATCATCCATTTTCCTGCAAATGACTTAATTTTATTCTTTATAACAGAACAATGTGCATATGCATGTGCATATATGTGTATGTATATCCATTCATACACATACGATGCATATCTTATCTATCTATCTATCTATCTATCTATGTAACATCTTTGAAGTACTAATTTGCATAGAGGCTGTGCTACTTTACACTGGTCAGCAGCAGGGAAGAAGAATTTCTTTGCCCCTACATCCTCACCAGTGTTTAAAGTTGTTGCATTCTCCAGGGCAACATTTCTACCTAGGGTCTAACTGGGATGAGATGGAATCACACTGTAACTTTGATTTGTGTTCACCTAATGACTAAGGGTTGAACATTTTTCCTATATGTTCTCCTTATTTGCAATATTTTGACAGGTATGCTTTAAATTTGTTTGCCTCTATGGTGATTAGGCTATTTGTTTACTCAGGATTAAGTTTAAATTCTTTATATGTTTTAGAAATTAAGCCTCTCTTAGAAAAGTAGCTGGAAAGGACTGTCACACTGTCATCTCCCCTGCTGCTGCTCAGAAACTTTTCATTTTCTGCAGGCCCATGATTTTTGCAACTATTCCCTGTGCAGTTAGAGTCCTACCTAGGCCAGTCTTTGCCTGGCCCTATCACTAAGTTTTTATCCTGTGTCTTCCTTCTAACAGTTGCAAACTTGATAGGCTTTCACTTAGGTCTTTGATGCATTTTGAACTGATTGCTGTACAAAGCCAGAGATAAGAATCGAGCTCCAGTCTCCTACACATGGACATGTGAACCGCAATCCTGAGGATCAATTCGATCAGTCCCACTTTTAAAGGGTTTCTCAGGTATTCCTTGCTTTCCTCGGAGAAGCTCGTTCTTGCAAAAGTTCAAGTAGAAAATTTAAATTTTTCAAATAATTGTAAACCTATATTTAAAAGATAGTAAAGCCAAAAGCATAATCAAATAATGTTTGTGCCAAAATTAGCCCATTGGAAACTAACATAATAATTTATATACACAGGCACACATTTAGTTATACAGTCCTTTAAGTGACCTCTGAGCACACATTTGAACAGCTAAAAATCAGATTATCAATAGACATGTGTACTGGTGACCTGATTTTTCACAAAATTTGTTCCTGCTTATACACACTGCTTATAAAATTATTTGTGCTCTGCACTATTTAATGGCAGCCAGGACTCAGATATACTTGGGTAGATCCTATCATACTCTAAGAGTCAGATATCAGTAACAAGTCAGCTGAACACATATTTTGTCATCCAGTAATGTAATTTTTTACATTAACTTTACACTTTATAAACTTCCTGCCTTCCTTTTAAACACATAGTGAAGTATATTGATATATTGGATACTGATAAGAATATACTTTTTAAAGAAAATTAACTATTGCCTCACCTTCAAGTTTCTAGGTCAGTTTATTTGAAGAAAATTCTGAGATTTCAAGATGAGCTGTTAAAGTCATTTACTATTTGCACCAATTTATTGGTGTAAATCAGGACTTTTTCCAATATCTTGCAAGCAATGCAAAATACAAAAATAAAACTGAAGATTATCAACATCTATAATGTATAGCCTAGAGATTATATTTTTATGTTCACTGGTATGGTGTCATTTTCCTCATTAATTTGTCTTGATGGTAAGAAATATTGAAACTTATAAAATAATTTTTCAACAGTAACAACGGTTCATCTCTTATATACATAGGGTTTTCACATGCTATTGATTTAGGGCGAAAAATGGTGGTTTAATGAAAAATGTTTTACAATTGTTCTAGCCAAGTGTGATTTCCAAGAAAGAAAAATATGTTATAAATATTCACAAGTTTTAGACTGTTATTATTGGAAAACACAAGAAATTCCAAGCTGCCTGCTCAAAATGCTCTGAATGTGGCCTTCAAGGCTCAACACCGTCTCTCCTGCCTGGGTGTCTCTGGGTGGTGAGCTGCTCCCGTCTGCTGATATTGATGGACCCTAATACTAGTCTTCTTCCAGTCTTGGCATCTTCTGCCATCTCTCTGGCAGTTCTTCTCTCTTTCTCCAGAATTACAATAGCCTATCTATGTATTTATCGCTATCTTCAATTGTCAAATGTAAGCACAACTTTCTCTCTCTCTCTCTCTCTCTCTCTCTCTCTCATTTGAAGGTGTTTCTGTTATGAACCAATGTGTACACAGCTGAAAACTAAAAACTGTAAGCAGACTCAGCACCACTTCATGATTCTCTGGATATCTAGTATTTCTGTGTCTCACTTCAAAGTCTCAGGTGAGATACCGCGTTTGGCTCCGTGCAGCCCTAGATTGACTCAACTTTGTCAGTTCACCAAAAGAGGTGACAGGGGCTCGATATCACGCGAAGCCAACATGGCCTTTTGGGCCAACTGCTTAAGCTGGTGCTGTCAATGATATTGATGACAACGGAGGGAGGCTGCTGCTAGATACAAACTGTGACTGCTGAGAAAAATGCTAAGCAAGATAATTTCAGAGAGACACATCTAACTTTCCCTCCTCAATGGCATGATGGCGATGCTAATTTTGCTCTAGGAAGTTTATAATTTTGTTTCCTTCTTCATTTGTTTGATTTTTATTTGTAGGATTCTTTCAATGGCAAGTTTCTGAAATTCCACATTTGGTTTAGAAACATTTCTGCTCTACTGCCTCACAGAGTTATTCTGAATATAAGGAAGGATTGATCCAGAGTCTGAATGGTTTTCCCAGGAGCTTCCATTTTTGTTTCTTTCTTCATGATTTCTCAACTTGCTATCCTCATGGCTTCAGATTGGTCTGTTTCCATGAACCCAGTGGGCCCTCCAAGGTGGTAACGAACTGACTAAGCTCACACTGGAATTCTTTGCAAGTGCTAGAAGAATATGATTTATTGATTGGCTTAGGCTTTGGTCATAAGGAATATGGTCGGTCCACAAAGTTCCTGTGACCAGGCCAAAGGAGGAGGGAATGTTGCCCTCTGCAGCAAAGCAACAAAGGTGCATCACACCTGACACCAGTGCTTGACTAGTCATGACTGAGGGTAATTAAATACGTGATGATAAAATAATCTAATTTCCCTTCCTTACCTGACATGCACAGATACTATCAAAATCAAACTATGTTTTCAGTGGTCTGTACATAAAATCTTCTAGACTTTATATTCATGTACTATGCTTTACTTTTGGTTGAATGACTTATTCTACCAATTAATTCTTAGTGAAGCACAAGCAAAACCCTGAACTCTAGACATGTGTATTAGGAGAACAAGTGAACACTGAATCGATTAATATCTGTTGCCTAGTGCTTTGACGTTTACTGAGTCGGAGGCATATCTGCATGAAACTCCAAATTAAAATTATGAAAGTGATCAAGATAAGACTTGATAAGAACCCAACTTGAGCCAAGAAACAGATGAACTTTTTGAGCATTAGAGCTCAAAGAACATTCTTTGTCTCTCCATTTTATGAAAACTCTTTGTCAGCCTGTTCTACCCCCCATCGACCAAGGGAATGGATTCAAAATCGAATGATTAGTGAAATATTTCACTTATCAATAAACTGTCTAGGCATCTTGCAGAACTATGCTTAAGGAAATAAAAGGCTCAAATTCAAATTTATTTTGTGATATGACTATTTTTTAAAATTAGATCTCTATTTTCAGAGTAGTCAGAAATTGCTATAAAGAAAGAAAACATCCCATAGAGGATTATAACTTGGATTCTGGTACCAGATTGCCTAGATTCAAGTTCTAAATCTGTACTTTCTCCTTGTATTTCAATTTTTTTTCAGTAGGAAAAAAATGAAGACGCTAAGAGTAGCTATTTTATGGAGGTTTTGTGAGGGCTGAGTGGATCCATACAAGATTTGTACCAGCCTGAAAAATAGAACCCAAGGTGGGTTAACTATAATTAATATTCTCCATTTCCCCTTTTCTCTCTCTTTCTCCTCCTGCCTTTCATTTTCCTCTTCACATTAAGAAACACTAGCAAATTGTTTTGCAGATACCTCACCTCCTCATAACGTGTTTTGCAAACGGTCCAACCACGATTGAGATATAATCACCGAAGAGATGCCTTTGACAGAGATGGAGTAGCTGACAAGTTGCTAAACACAGTGTTAAATTGTTTGTTATTGTTATGGAGTGGGAAGCGTCTCTTTTTAAAGACTCCCAGGTTAAAAATGAGCATGATTAATATTCTTAGCAGACAGACTCGTTTATATAAGCAGGGACTCTGAGGTCAGCCTGGAGAATGGAAGAGCGTACTCATTCCTGAGCCTGTTGTGACACATCCTCACATCCCCCACTGCATCTGGGCACCTCAAGCTTGTCAAAAAAAAAAAAAAAAAAGGTGCGTCCATCAGGTCATAAAGACGTGAACCTCCCGAATGAGCATCATGTAGTCATAAGCAGCTGGGTGACTCACAGCCTACTTTATGGGTGTAGCTCATCTTCAAAGAGAGATTGAACTGACCATAAACATCAGATCATGGAACATAAGCTTTTCCAAAGACTCCTCATAAAAAAATACAATAAAAATAAATACAGCTATTGCCTAAAATTCAAAGTCTCACCCAAATTTATTGTGAATCAAATGCATCATTGCTCATGTTCTCTTTGTGGGCGATACATACACTACTGAACTGAATTTTTTCTAAAACGCTGACAAAGCTATTTGTGTTAATATACATAGTCAGTTACGGAAGATAACTTCGGTACAAAATGGAATATGAGAGAATTTTTAAATGTTTGCATCTTTTTGCTAGGGTTACCAATTTCCATTTGACTCTCAGGCATCTTATATATCACTTCGTAGTCCCTCAGTATGAAATCTAAGAAGACATAAATCATACCAACACTTGGAGTAGGGAAAACACCATATAATTTCAGAATAAAAACAAAACTATCCCAAGTTCAAGTGAACATACACTTTTACACGTATGATCCACCCTAGATTTCCTGAAACTGGACATGAAATCATTTTCATAGACAATGTAAATTATGTTTGTTCTAGCTCTCAGTAAATATGAAACCAGTTAATGTACTATTTGAGAGTACTTACCACTTCTCAGCACCACCTAGGATTTGCAGAAAATTTAGAACAAACACAAGACACCATCTCTGCACCCTTTGAGCTTCTATTTCAGAGGAAAGATTATTGTATGTGCATATAACATCAGACACCAGCAGACAGGCAATAGTTTAGTGGGGTTCTGGGTAGATATCAGCTACTACCAAGGATTAAGACAGTGGAGACTAAGGGCACACATTTCACGAAATGCAGCAGAATTATATGGAAAAGTATCTTGACCTAACTTTGATAAATTTATAGAACCCAGAGCGAAGGTGAACAGTGAACGAATTCTGGTATCAGGTGCCAGAGGGTTATTTAAGGGTTGGCCTAAATAATGAAAACGACATTATCTAAAGGTACATGAAGACTAACAAATCAGTTGTCAGAAAAATACCCATGTGTCTTGATGAAACAGAAGCATGTGTCAGGGGTGACTCCACGATTTCAAATCTAGGTACACGGGAGAAAACACTTATCAAAAACAAAGGAGTTAGAGAACAGAGCTCAAAACAAGAAAGATTTTACTTAAGAGATATCGGAGTTGAGCTGACAGAAAACTGATGCTTCATTCTGAAGGTTGCTACACAAGGAAAGGTGATGTGAGTGGATAGAATTTGGGAGAGGGTTCTGGGGATCACAGCGTGAGAATTACCCTATTTATGTATATAGGGGGGTGGTAGGGTGGGTAGGGCTATGGGAAAAAAAATGAGAATTAAGTTGTGTCTTATATTGGCACAAATCCCCATTGTGGAGTGCAATCATGATGCGTATATGTAATGTACCAATAAAGATTTCAATTAAAAATTTAAATTACCCCATTTAAAATTTATTCAGCATCATCAAATATCTTCTTCTTCACCTCCCAATATGAAATCAGAGTACCCATTTTGATGAGCTACATCCTTGGCCTCTGAATTATTACTATTTTCTACATAACTGATTATTCATCTCTAATAGATTAGGACAAATTGAGCCATATGTTTAAATGTTGCCCCTCCTAATGTCCACGGAGTTTATCAGCATTTGCATAAAATATGCTGATTTTATTTTTTCAGTGAAGACTGACTCGATGTTAATTTGAAGCATTGGTATTTTACATATATGTAAGTGCATTGAAGCATAAGAATATACCACCAATTTTTGATTTTTCTTATTCTCATTATTTGCCCTTAGCAGTTATGCTGAAGTTGTTTAATCATATCATCGTTGTTAAAATCTAGAATGTGTTCCAAAAAAATAAGCACAGAAATAATTAAAGTTGTATTGTAGTTTCCCAACACTGGCTAAATTATTTGAACTTTTGAAAGCCATAGGAATATAGAATGGGTGTCCTGGATGACAAAAAACAAACAAACAAAAAAAAACCACAGAGCAAAACTAGGAGATGTAATGAGTGAGTGGCAGGGAAAGAGGGGGAAAATGCTATCTATGCAAACCATAAGCAGAATGTCATGGCACATAGCATTTCTTCACATGCTCTATCATCGCCTCTTTAACTTCAGTGCTAAAGCGACATGTTAGAACTTGTTAGAGCCTCACATTCCTTCAGCCAGATTACAGCTGGGGCACATGTCAGGGAATTCTCTCGGTGGAATCTCCTTGTACATTATTCTCTTCTAACTTGAGGCAGAAATTCAGGCATGGTACTTGAGTAGTTCTAAGAGACAGTATCCACCAATTAACACAAAGCTCATTCTTTTCCCTAAAGAACTCTGACAGGTTATTTAAAAAAAAAAAAAAAAAAAAAGATCACACAAAAGGCAGCAGGACCTGAAGATCATTTTTGCCTTTTATAGCTAATTCTTTTACATGGCCTTTCAGAGTTTCTTCTTACAAATGGAAAAAAGGAGGCTGGTTTTATCTCATAACTACCTGCTCACTTAACCTTGCTAGGTCTGTCTCTCCCTTTGGTGAGTTACCTGCTCTTAAATTCATGTCCAGCCTCATAATTCTATAATCCCATACATATTCTCAGCTAGTCTTTGTGAAGCCTGTCAGAAGGGTTTATTATGGCAGACTCCTGATTCAATTTATAGCCAAGATTACAATTTGGCAATTTTATGGGCCTGTGAGTTATTGTTAATGACTTGATGATAACTCCTTAAACTTAGAGAGGCTGCCATCCAGAGTGCTTATTTAACATTTAATCAATTCGTGTGAGTGACACAATTCATGAAAACAATGTGAATACTATTTTTCAGATGGAAAAAAAGCATGAAGACAAGGAAAAGTTAAGTACCTATTAACCTTTTGATCAACAATATATTCCCGTTATAGACTTGAAGAAACTTATTTCCATATATTTTAATTTCATCTTAAATAGGAAATTTACTTTAATATTCACAACCAAGTCACTGACAGTAGCTTTCAGATTTCCAGGGTAATTAGAAGAGAAAAAAACTGAAGATTTAATTTCTAGTCTTTCAGAGTTAAATATTTTTTTAAAAAAATTAAGTAAATCCCCTTCTCTTCCCATCTATTTGTATAGTGTTAACAAATCATAGAAATGATGAGTTATAATCCCTAGAAGTTTTTCTTGGTTGGTCTTTTTCCCTGAAAAAAAAAAAAAAAAAAAAAAAAACTGGTAAGAAAGTATATCCTTGAAATGGAGTCTTACATGTACCAGTCAAATATGTACTGGAAGAGGAGACTGAATTTCCCTCTGTTCCATGGTCCCCGATAGCGAGGGTGCCCTCTTAAGCCTTTGATCATTTCTCATCTCTGGAGCAGCTAAGCCTGCAGTGAGTCACAGAGCCAGGGAAGCACAGCGCCACATACGCTGAGAGCAGCCGCTGAAGTCTTGTCCTTACTGGTACCGAGACAAACCGGTGGAAACGCGATTTGCTGCCCCTGAGAGTCGCCCTCTTGTACCCAGGACGGGCAGCTCTCGTGGGCTTGTGCCTGGAGCCGCGGGCCAGGCTGCTCCCAAGTTCCAGGTTCGTCCCCTGTGGAGCCTTTGAAGTTTTGCCGCTGTTTTCAGCGCCATAGGAAGAAAAGCTGCATGTATTTTCCTTTTTCTTCAGTTTCTGGTTAAGCTCAGGGAATCTCTTGCTTCCTTAACACGCTTTTCATGGTTGTGAAAGGGCGCCTTCTCCCCAGTGAGCGGAGCCTTTCCAGGCCTAAGACTGAGCCTTCGCCATCTACCCACGTCTAAGTTAGGGCGAAGAGACTGTCAATGGCGAGCATTTCTCGGACGAAATCATCATTACCCTCTCGGTGAGAGCCAACTGATACAGGAGAAGCCCGAACCAAACTCTAACAAGGACAAGCTTACTCTACCCCGGGCTGCGTGGCGATAAACTTGAGCTTCCACATTTCAAACACGTGGATCTGAAAAACAGCTCCGCTGAAATTTATACACCGAATGTAATGTGAAGCTTGACTAAGGCAAAGCTGCCCTTGGAAAAAAGATAGACGATTTTAAACAAGGCTAATTTAAAAACCTGAATCCAAGATAAATCAACTCTCTGATCTTTGAGGACCAGCTTCCAAAGCAGAGGCCCATGCGGCCCACCCAGCGGAAGAGTCTCCCACCCTCTTTGCCAAGAAGGGAGGCCCGGGGCTGCCGAGGGCTTCCTCCCGGAGCCCTCACCCGATGGGAAAAAGCAAACTTGGGCCCTTGAAGCAGGCATTAATCACATTTGGTTCCTCGTACCTGAGAAAAAATAACTATCTATGGATCTGATTTTTTGTGCTTCAAACTAGAGAAAGCTTTTATGATGTCTCTTGATGAAATATAACCACCCTCTCGTTCTAAGCAGCCTCTAAATTTTAAAATGTGTGTAAATGGAAAACATGCTGTGGGTCTTTATTCCACTGAGCAGCAAAGAATAAATCAGGACACTCCCCTCCTCCCCCCTCCTCGCCACCCCGACCCCTCTCTCCCCTGATACCTCACAGATGTGCAGCACTCAAGGGAAGAACAGTAATGCTTTATAAAATTAATATGTGGAAACTGATTATTTACCATACATGCCTAGCCCGGGGCTTTCTCTACAGTGCCCTGTCAAGATATTAAGCTGAGTTTTTCCCTTCTGCTTGTGAAAAAGTCCTTCATTTCTGTCAGACAGTAGGGCTTCCATTTCTTGTTAGGGAGGCAACTGTGGTGGTGTTGCGTTGGCGTCGAAAGTGAGGGGGCTACGTCTTAGTGATAAACAAAACATCTCACCCATAATGTATAAAATGTGTAAATCACTTTAGGATCCTGCTGGGTTCAAAGCCCTAAACACTCTTCATTAGTATAATTGATATTAAACTAGATGCCGAAAAGCCAATAGATGAATACAAAGGCTACAACTTGCCTTGTACTTCATTCATATCTAAAAATATGTAGAAGATATACCACAGAGCTCACGGAAAGCTTTTAACTGATTTTAATAGCAGTCATTACATTAGAAAATGAGACTTCCCCTTGGAACAGAGATGAACTGGGAAGAAACAAAGGAGAGGTAGCCAGTGCAGCGCCCCGGTGCCCCGCCAGAATTACTGCTCATCGTTCTTGCTTTCAGCGGCGAGCCGGCTCCTTTTGTCAAAGACTACCACCATCTAATGAAACAATTAGGGCTTGACAGTTTAAATATGCTATTTTGTTCTTTTCAAGCGCAAGTGCCAGCCACTAAGACAAACTATCCCTACCACCTTCTTATCAGCACAGCCATTGTTATCCCAGATAGAATGCCCTAAAAATAAAATCCATTTTGTGCGCAAAGCCTCATCAAGTCAGGTCATGTCTGTTCCTCAGGGCAGACTGCAGTGTACTAATTTCATTATGCTATTTTTAAATGTGGCCTCCTTGGATCTTTTAGGATGTCCTACATAGCTCAACAAGCCCCCTAGTTAATGTTCAGGGCTCGCTAGCTCATCACCTCGGCCATCCTGCCCTCAGCCTTAACCCCAGCCACCTCTCCAGGTCTGGGTAGTTAACAAGAAATAGGCACATGAAAGGTGCAGGGTCCACACTCAGGTAGGTAGATGTCATAGCCGGGGCAGTGCCCAGCCTCCACACTACTAGAAGATCAAGCTGGCATCCATTTCTTGAATTCAATGTTAAAGTTACTCCTACTTTTTTTTAACAAATGCACAAAAAGAGAATTGCTTTCTAAGATATCACCATGTCAGTATTTAGTCTCACTGTACCTATTTCTGCTTTGTCTCATATAAATTACACTTCTAGTTGTAGATAAGAGACCCAGATCCATAGAAGCATGAAAAGTATAGAAGAGAACATGACCTGCAATGATTCTTCAAGTTGTGACTAAGAGAATTTCACCTTCAACTTGATAGGCAAAGTGGAATACAGTCGATCTCTCCTTATCTAGTTTCATTTTCAGTAATTTTAACTGCTATAAAATATTAAATGTCAAATTCCAGAAAGAAACAATTCATAGTTTAAATTGCACTCTGTTCTGACTAACATGATAGAATCCTTTCAATTCTTTTTTTTTTTTTTTTGAGACAGGGTCTCACTTTGTGGTTCAGGCTGGCCCTGAGCTCAGCCTCCAACTCATATCACAGCAATCCTCCTGCCTCTGCTTCCTGAGTTCTGGGATTATAAGTGTAAACCACCATGCCCTGCACTGTGCTAAGTGATACTGATTGCTGCTGGGGGTGAGACTCCACGCCCACCATTGTATGTGGTTACCAGGGATCGAACCTGGGAACCACTGCTAAATCCCCAGCCCCCTTTCAGTTCTTTCTTTGCTCATCCCCACCAAGAGACATGAATGATCCTGTTGCTCACTGTGTCCACAATGTATGTACTCCCCACACGTCAGTCACTGTGTAACACCTTTATCAGATCAATTCTTGAAGCATCGCAGTGCTTTTGTCTAAATTACTTTTACTTAACTTACAGTGAAGCATGCCAAACACAAGAGCAGAGATCCAAAGGGAGTGCCATGCTATAAAATATGGAAGGCCAGTTTGACAACGGGGGTAGAGGTGCAGAATATATAGAAAAATAACTGTGCCCACTGGAGGCTTTAGGCCCAACAAAATTCATATGCTCAAACAATGCTGTGATAATAAGGTTTGACAGCTAGCCTCATGCTCATATCTTAATGAGTAACTACAGTGAAATAACATCTTCCTTTGCCCCAGTTATTCTAGCCAAAGTTCCTACATTTTTTAACATTATCATGGCTTCCTTTATGAATCTATATCTGACTCGTGCCCATCAGTTTGCCCAGAGGAGTGAAAATCTCTGGTTGAGCTCACTTCTGTTATATTCCCACTCACGGAGCCAGAAATTTAGACCACAGGGGCAGAAAAAAAGAAGGGAAACATGGATTTCCATGAGCTCACAAAGGTATGAGATTACACAGAGGAACATATGGAGAGCAAACAGAAGCAAGATGCTCATGACATAGCCATCAAATGGAATAATAAATTTTTGGTGAGGGGTATCAGAAATTGAACTCAGGACCTTGAACTTGACAAGCAGGTGCGGCGCCATGGAGCTATATACATGCTTGGCCTGGGTAATAACTTTTAAACTTCTATTTGTTTAGGTAAGATTCAGACATATGCTGAGTCATAGGGGAGATCCCAGAGTAAGTTTTGAAAAGTTCAATGAATTTGTGCTAAATGAAACTGTGACATATTTCCTCCTCGAAGACTTAGAAACTCTCAGGGGATGTCAGCCTGAGGAATCATGGGGAAATTGTAGAGAATGAGGAGTGAAACAAACATATAATGTGAAGTCATCTGGAGAAGGTGCTCACAAATGCCAACCCTCATTCACTCATGTTGGGGCGACTGAGTATTATCTTCCCGCCTTCTGACCACTAGAGTCTCTGACGAGAGTGAGATGTTTGTCTTACTCAAGTATCTTTTCACAGCATGAGTCATTTCCCTGCCATAGCTTTCAACATTTCCTTCTATTTACTTTTGGCTTTCCACATTCTGATTATTAGGTCTCTGGGTATTAATTTTTTTTTTTTTGCATATATCCTACTTGGAGGTGGTCAAGTGATTGGATGTGTAGATTAATGTTGACGGTCAAATTTGGAGATTTTAAACCATAATTTTTTCAAATACATTTTCTGCCTTTAATCAGTCTTTTCCTTTAGGTACCCCTGTCATACATGTTATTGTGTTAATAGTCGCCTACATTTCTCCCAGGCACTGAATGTGTTTTATTTTCATTTTCTTTTTTCTCTGTTCACCATGCTGTACACACTCTTTATTGATCTCTGTTCAAAGTTTGCTGATTCTTCTTTCTCCCAGTTTTCAGCCTCTCTCAGGAAGTTTGCATTTGAGATAATGTACTTTCCAAAGGCCCAGGCCCTCCATGTTGTGTAGCCACTAACATTTCTGCTGGAATTATGTTCCCCTTACTTTAACTTTTTAGCCTACTTTTCTAAGGGCTGTCCCTAAGTCAACATAAGATGCTCATTAGTCCAATGTGTGTTCATCCCTTTCTCTCTGTTGGATTTCATCCCATGCTGTCGTATAAAGGGCAGGGCCGTAGGACTGTACTGCTGCTGTTACCCTGTAATCATCCGGGGATTCGTAGCCTCACAGTGCCCTGCCTGATTATTCCAGAGAGGATACCCAGGCTGGATACTCAGCCTTCCACATTGCCAGGGCTGCCTGTAACGTTACGTCTGTTTTCCTAAGTGTTGTCCCTGGGCCAGAGAAATCTATTCTTCAGCCAGTTTTCAGACAGAGGTTGGGCTTGTGCCAGTGAAGCTTTGCCATGTGCTGATAGATCTCTGTACAATTTGGGGGAATGATTTCAAGTTTCCCCCAAGTCCTGATCTGATTGCTACCGAATAGGTGTCTAGCACATGGACACAGATTTTCTGACCCACAGAACTGACTGTGGTCTCAGGAGGTTATTCTTGGCTGTCTCTTTCTATAGTTCTTTCTGTTCAACTTCTGGCTGTGTTGCTGTTTTACTTGTTGCTACCAGTATCATGGAGCTCCTGACACCTTCTTAATTGCTCTCACCAAGACCTCCATTGTTTTCAACACCCTTAGACCTGATATTCCCCGAGCTCTGTTCCAACCGAAGTCATTCCTTTCAAGCAGAGCTTTTTACAGTTTGCCTTTCCCTCTAAGCACAGTCTCCACAACAATGCATAGTAGCTAAAAGGACGGAGTGACGTCTCTGCTCTATGAAAAGGCACTGGGCTAGAAGGTCTTCTCAACTTGTGCCTCTCACTGTGTAACCACTACACTATCAAGACATGAGCCATCAGGACCACACTGTTCTCAGTGTGTCACACTTGGGGTAGAGCAGAAAGGGCATACTTTTAGATGTTTTGTTTTTACCAATACCTTCTTTAGACAGAACCTTTGCATTGTGGGAGGAGGGATTAAAAGCCACTGTCAGGCCGGGGATTTAGCTCAGTGGTTCTCATGCCTGTCTTGCAAGTGCAAGGGCCCAGGTTCGATCCCATAACCACATACAATACTGGGCATGGAGACTCACATCCAGCAGCAATCAGTACCACATACCACAGTGCCAGGTGTGGTGGCTCATGCCTGTAATCCCAGCACTCGGGAGCCAGAGGCAGGAAGATTGCTGTGATGTGAGTTGGAGGCTGAGCTCAGGGCCAGCCTCAACAACAAAGCGAGACCCTGTCTCACACACACACACACACACACACACACACACACACACACACACACACAGTCACGTCACTTTTTCTTCCCAAGTGAAAACAGCTTTGTTCTGGGACTGTGAGCAACAGGCCATCCTCTCCTCTCCGCTCCTCCCTTGGAAACACCTGCCCGTGGTGGAACCCCCAGGTTAGAGCTTCTAAACATGAAGCCGGGGAGGAGGTGGGGTCCTAACTCAAATGAGCAGACTCTTATCAATCTCATTGCTCAGTAGCTTCCCTTCAATGAGTATTTTCTACTTGCTTATGATAATTTCCAGAAATTTTAAATAGCCTTCTATTGTTTTGTTTTGTTTTTTTACCAGTCAAGTGGTTGTTTTACTGAAGTTTTTTTTTTTTTTATCTTTATTGGTACATTAAATATACACATCATGATTGCACTCCATAATGGGGATTTGTACCAGTATAAGACACAACTTAATTCTCATTTTTTTCCATAGCCCTACCCACCCTACCACCCCGCCATATACATAAAATTTGTTTCCTTACTTTTTTGTTACAATCTCAACATTGTCCCCTTTCACCTTATTTTACATTGAGCATTTTATATTTTGAAGGTTTTATTCACCACTCCACAAGCCCTTCCTCACTCCCATTTAACCTCCACTGCTGTTAGTTACAAATCTATGAGTCACTCAGTATTCCAGAGCTTAAAAAGTTATCTAGTCTATTCCTTCTGCCTTTGGGCAGGATAATACTTTAGCCAGCCAGATAGATGAAAATCTATACTGGTTTTGAAAACTTCCAGAGAAAAAAAATATTTCACAGCCTCCTTTAATAACCTAAATCAGTGCTTAACAACTCTCACTGCCAGGAATCTTTCCCCTGCACATAACCTAAAGCCCACATGCTACAGTTTAAAGGCCTTTTCTCATCTCTGTCTGGGAGGAGACGGAGAACAGCTGGTCGCCATACACTTCCTCTCTGGGAGGAACCCTCTCTAGCCTCTTTTTTTGGTTTTGTTTTATTTTTATCCTCTTTTGGTCCTATCATTATAGTAAAAAATATTTCCATGTACTGTGTTTTTTTTTAATCCTTGAGCCACCTGTGTGCTGTCTTCCAAAATATTTTTCCTCTCACTATTAACTGCTCTTTGAGACTTGAAGTATTTCTCAAGGTGAGATCCAAGCACTCTGTACATGATTCTTCTCTTGGAGCCCAGCTGACATATGCAGATGCCTAGGTTCCATCCTAGACCTAGTGAATCATAAACCTGGTTATGGATCTGGGAATTAGAGTACCTAACACATTCCCCTCGGGGATCTGTGACTGTCACATTCACGATACACGAGACTGTACTTTAACCTATTTTCAGGGGACTGTGGTTTGCAAAACCTTGAGCAATAAAATCATATGAGAATGTCTGAAAATTCTAACTCTCAGACTGCACCTCAATCCAAGGAAGCAAACAAGGGCCAGTAGTCCTTTAAAAAAAATCCCCAGGTGAATTCCAACTGCAGCATAGGAAATTGGTCAGTTCTTCAAAGCAGGGTTGCTGTCAGCACCTACTAGTACTAAACCTGGCATGGAGTAGGTTAGTTCTCAGAGTTATGTGACTCAGTGAATCGGACTCAAGTTTATTCCCAGAGGCTTGGCAATTGGAGCTCTCATTTTTAATCTTAGTGATGGCATATCTCATTGTGGGGATGAAGTAAACTGCCCAAGAGTAGATAGGTCAATTGTTACCACTATTGGGAGGAGAGTTCACTGAGGAGAGAGATTGAAAAGATCTGGTTTGGAAAAACCCAAGAATGGAGATCCTGAAAGCTGTCTCTGTGAAGCTTCCCAGGAGGCACTGTGAGTGTCAGAATCTTCACATCACATGTTGTCAAGACACCATTCATGCACCACCTCGGGCATATTTCCCTTATTCTGACTCTGTGCCATCAGACCACAGGTTCCACCGGCACTTCCACACAGTGTGTCAGTCTATGCCCATGCTGTATTCCTACTCTGTCCCCTAAATTTTTGGGGTGTCATATTCATAGGGAATAACACAATCCTTAAGGTCCTTACAAATGGGCAAAACTAAAGTGTGAGAAACTTAATATTCTAAAGAGCAAACCCTTAGCCAATGGGAAAGAAGATGGTAAATACATCCATTGTCCTTTTTCCCACTCTGTGCTACATGACCTCTGCAAAAACAGGTCATGAAGTATCTAGACTAGAGGGTGGTGTGAGGTATTCACCCATCGGTTGTATTTGGTATTGGCCAACATAGTGACATTGTCTTAGCTCTCTTTCTTCCCTTCTCTGCCTCACTGCCCAGCCCCTCATTCATAACCCCAGAAATAACACATTAGAGTGGCATAGAAAGCTCAGAAATACATTGCTCTGATTAGTGGAGGAACCCCAATATTAGTGGAGGACCCCCACTTATAGAAAAGGCATTTCCCTCCTCTTCGTATCTTACCATCACAATGCCTAGCACTAATGCTGTGCCCAATAAATACAGATTGACTTCAACATGAAAGAGAAAACTAGGCAGAAGAAAAACTGCACCAAATTGACCGTGATTAAGTAAGTGTTTGGTAAGAGGATAGCCAAAATGTTGTGACTTACAGTACCCAGTAAGAACCTTTCCTGATGCTCAGTGTTTTGACCTATTACAGTGTAATCCTGAGTTGCATCTGAACCTGGTACCAATCAAAAAATATGGAGAGCTCTGAAAATAGTAACATCTAAATATTATTGTTTTGGTGTCATAGGCTTGTGTGGTGGCCTGTTTTCTCTTCAGATTTTGAGATATTTCCATTTATTAGAAATTAACATAATTTAGAAAGAATCTGGGATCATTGTGTTTTGATAGAATAATCACAATGAAGAATTGTGAGTGATTACCCAAGAGAAACACTTTAATTTTTGTTTAGATAGATAAATAATGATAAACAATAGATAGATAGATAGATATTCAAATATATGCACTTTTTTTTTAGCAAAGTAGAAGAAATGTATGACACAAAAATCAGAACATGCAAGATCTTCTTCTTTCTTTAAACACTGCAGCTCTGAAAGGAAAAGTCCCCCATTGCAATGGTCCCATAAATGATGAGTATAGAGGCCCTGCAGTCACAGCCAGCACAGTTTGTGTTTACCAGGCATTTGCTAAGCAAGCATAAAAGTCAGTAGAGTGATTCCATTGTGATACTTTTTGGCTCTTAAAACATTTTTTCACAACTGGGGCATTCCATTATGTAGCCATCCCTGGCAAAGGGAAGGAGCCAGTGTTGAGTCAGAAATGTGTAGAAGGCCAGCTGCAAGATGGAACAAAGCTCTACTCACAGGTTTCAAAAGTTTAGGGCCTCTGTACACATAGGATTCTAAGTAGTTTAAACCCTGATGCAGAACGACTTTGAACTCCATAAGAAGAAACGTATTTCCCATTCAAACTTGGACATTACTAAAATACCTCTGTCAACTTCTCCACACTCCACACACTTTTTTTTGGTAACAAAAAAAAAAAAAAACTGTATGTAGGTAATTTTAAAAAATGAGCTATTAAAAAATATAAGTAAATATGACCCATAGTATACAGATTTTTAAAAGTAAAAATGAAAACTTCAAGAGTGGAGTTTGGGAATCATTATCTAAGCACCCGTAAGTCCGTGAGATCTCATCCTGTGGCCTAAAATAAATTTGCTAATAAATGCAATTTTTGTTGTTTCACATGGTTACTATAATTTTCAGTCTAACTGTGGTGGGAGAAAACCCTAAGTTTTTAGTATTCTTTTAAAAGGTGATGTCTTTCTCCTCAAATCAACACAGGAAGTTTTCAACCAGAGCTGTCTCTGTAGGGTGTGGCTGTGAGGAGAAATCTGACCAGGGCTCATCAGATTGTGCAGAACAGGAATTCAGCTGGCTCTAGGCTCAATTCAAGGAAGATTTCCGTCATATTTGTACTTCCCCTGCTCTGCGCATGAGCCCTACTCTTAGGCACCGTATCTTTGTTCTTTCTGCACGGAGTGCCCTGGTTATACTTTCACAGCTTGTGTGTGGAGGTCCGGGAAAGGCTGACAATAAGCAGTCTTCTAGAGAAAGCCCTACATGCTGCAAAGCTGATTATAAAGGACTTGTCAAGAGGTTCAGAATTACTTCAAATATATTTTTTTAGAGCATGAACAAAAGAACCAAGTGCAAGATGATGTGTAAAATGAGGATTTGTGTTCTGAGCCATACCTTTATTTTTGCTTCACTACCTTATCCATTTTTCCTCTACAGTTGATATCTACATTAGTTAGTATTTACCTGTCACTGTTCCCTGTTTGCTAAAGTGCACGGTGCCCTTAGATAAGCAGACATGGAAAATAAAGCAATGTACGTGGTAAGTAATTGCACAACTCTTATACAGTACAAGCCCAAAGAATCTTTCCAAATCAAAATAATTTTTTTTTATCAATCAATCTTGTAGATGACTCTATAAATGAAATAGTTTGATCACTGTTGCTAACCTCCTATCAAAGATGGGAAGTTGAGGGGTAGTTTTATTTGGAAAATCACAATGAAAAGTTGAAGGACTTCCTGAGAGTTTACATAAAATAAAATAACAGAAAACCTGCTGTTGCTCAGAAGCAGATGAAGTTGTGTGGGAATTGAACTGTTGTCTGATCACTGTGATTGACTGTTCACATTAATCAAATTCACTGGGGAAGTGTTGACACCACTTGTTGGGTTCAGATATAATCACAAGTTCTCAATGAAACTGTAAGAAGATATAAATGTACATTGAACCAGAATTGACTTGGATGTGAGAGCTAATGGTTTCAACAATCCTCTTTATTGCAATTACTGGGAGATTAGCATTTTGAGTTAAATGACTCCAGGTTACGTTGCTTCTTGTAAAAGGCCTTTATTTGAAATTACAGATTTGTCATGATGTGTATATTTAATGTACCAATAAAGATAATTAAAAAAAAAAAAAGAAATTACAGATTTGTGCTTAGGAAAGACCCTGGGAAGCATCCTTTCCATTAAGCCAATGCACATTTTCACCAGCCTGAAACACCAGACAAAAGACTGTCATGAGTTGAAAAAGTGCGGTACAGTCGGAAAAAGTGCTGCTCTGGTCTTATGGAGTTCCAGCTTGGCAAGTAGGGTGCAGTCTGGACTTACGCCCCTGCTCTGTCCTTCCCTTAGCCAGGAATCAACATGACTGTACACAGCATTCCTGCATAGGAACAAAGTTTTCCGAAGCACAAACAAGAATGTATCTTTTTAGCAAAAATATTCACAAATCAATATTGTTTTGAGTGTCTTTTTAATAGCTAACCAACTACTTTGACAAACTGAGTTACACCCCTATGTATTAATA
The DNA here is from genome assembly GCA_004026965.1 of Petromus typicus. NCBI lineage: Eukaryota > Metazoa > Chordata > Mammalia > Rodentia > Petromuridae > Petromus > Petromus typicus. The sequence continues at coordinate 31,172 of PVIR01014880.1, forward strand.
ACCTTTCTAATTTTTTACAGAAAAAATACTATACATCTCATTGTTGAAAAAGAGATGAATTTTGATCATTGAAAATTTCCTCAAGGAAAACATTGATTCTAACTCAATTCAGCATTGACCCAGTGGCACTAGCAGGACAGAGCCCCAGATAAGAGTAGAGATTTTATGGCAATTCAGTTTCTATCAGCTATAATTACACTATAAATTCAAAATACAATAATAGTTACATCCATCAAATTAACATCCATACAAGTAAATACAATAAACATACCCTTTAGTGCAACAGATTCAAATAGGATTGCTTTTAAACTTGAGATATCATTATGTTTTTAGTACTAAATTCTAGGGGTCCCTGAAAACAAAATGGGGAAAAATTTATTTAGAATATTTTAAGCTGGCATATACAACAGCATCAGTTTTATAATGGGTATATTTCATTTTGCGTCAGATCATTAGGAGTCTCAAACGCTGTCTTCTTACCTAAGCAGGGTGAAAAGCAATTGAGAAAGGAGTGACCTTTAATTTAAGAAGGCTGGAATTATCATATCACGTGGTATATTAAACTTCCAAAAAATGCAGCGTGTTCATCTGGCCTGCTTTGAGGAACCCAGTCATCTATAAATTTGACATTATTTGTATAAAATATATTAAAAGAAGAAAATGTAAGCTGAGTTGTTATTAAATTTGTGCAAATGCAGTCACTAAATTATAACAGCAAAGCATTATTATGCAAATTGGAGCTAATTTTACAATATCCCTATCTAATTGTTTACAGTGCAGCAGAATTATGGTGCTGTTACACAGGGCAGGATGTTGTGTGAAACAGTATGTTTTTAATTTGAGCCATTTTCACTTCCTGTGATTTTTGCTGGTTATAGTAAGCATGGAAAAGGGATTTCGCATGGAGAAAACAAGGGCAGATGTCTCCTTCACTGTGTACTCAAGGACTTAGCTAATTAATATTTTCCATGTGCTCCCCGCACGAAGATGGAGATGTGTTCTCCTCGGAGGTGCACAAAGCTCCCTTTTCTCAGGCTTTATGACACGTCAGGAAGAACAGTCTACAAAGCTTCGCTCCAAGGAATATTTTTAAGAGATTTGTTTTGAGATGAAGGACTCCTTGAGTGGGAGCTGTCCTAAGCGGTCCTAAGCCCGCGGCTGTGTTCCTCAGCAGAAGGAATGGGAAGCCTGCCCACGATGGGAAAGTGCTGAATTACACTGGAAATAGCCCTTCCGAAAGGCTTGGAGAAGACAAGACCACTTTCCACCCACTGAAGAAATCACATCCAACAAACAATGTTTGCAAAAGGTCCCCGAATGCTACTTCAAAGGAAAGACCCCTTGTCTTAGATAAGCAAAAATCAGTGTCTGGGACCCATTTACAGAGGGCATTCTGCTTCCTGTTGCCCCTACCATCCTTATTTTATCCTTCCTATTACTCAGCAATTTCACATAAGCTAAAAACTGTCAGCAGATGAGAAACCTTTCTTCCAATCAGATGACTTTTATTTTATTTTATTTTTTATCCAGAAAGCCTTGCCAAGTTTATGAGCCAAGAAATAGCTGAATTATAATGACTGGAACTTCAAAGAGAAAGAAAGACAAAGATATTAAAGTGTTTTTGTGGAAATATCTGACTCTTAAAAACCAGAAGGAGTTGATCAAGATGAGAATAACACAGTAAAACTTCAGGATATGACCCAGAAGAAGACCGCCGGGTGGAGCCTTCCGGCCTAATGATTCTCCACCTCAGACTGGGGGAGGGACGCAGGGTGGGCAAGAGTGTGAATATAGAATTTGAAGAAGAAATAGGTCAGAAGAAAGGACTTTATTGTTTTTCTCTGGATTTAGCACAGGTTTCTCTTGCTGAAGTCATTCACATTTTTGTCTCTTTTTGTTCCTAAGGGTGGGCTTCTGCTGAAAATCTCAAAGTGAAGAGCCAGATATTCACCCACCACATTGAGAGGAGCTTATTTCTAATTTATTTTTAATAGCATATGCCCTCCACGATTCCTAGGAGCACCCTTTTCTTCCCTCCAAAACTTTCTAAAGAAGTATATCTCTACTTTTTCTCTCTTTTGCAAGACTTTCCGAACAGAAATGACCATAAACTCCCTCATATATCACCTCTCCCAAAAGACTTTGTTTCTCAACCCGGGCAAAGCTTAAGACTAAGAGCCATTGCCTTCTACATTTAGACCATAGTCGGTACTTTTCTTCAGATACTCATAACAAATTGTGTTTGCTAATAACAGACTCTAGAAATAACAATGGCCTAAGGAAGTGGGCTTCTCTGACAGGAAAGAAGTCTAGTCAGCAGTCATCTAGGATTGGGGAGTTCCCTGGCTATCAGAGACACACAACAGCTCTTCTCACTCTTCTGCCTCTCCATGCTTGAAGCATTTCCTCCTCAAGTTTGTGTCCTGGTTTAAGGTTGCTGCTGCCAGCCTGTTCATTTTCAAGCCAGGAAGGATAGTGATGCAAATGGTTCTAATGTTTCTTCAGCAGTTCTGTTTACAATGATTGCCTCCACTGGTCTTTTCCCCTTGGGGAGGGTAGTCCTCCATCGATTGCCCAGGCTGGTTGTACAGTCTTGGGCTCAATTAATCCTCCTGCCTCCTGAGTAGCTGGAACAACAGCTGACCTTCAGCTTGCATCGGATGGACAAGAAGATTTTGCTTTAAATAAACTCAGGAGTTTTCATATCAAGAATAAAAAGGGATAATAACTATTGGAGAAAGAAGTAGGAGTTTCTCCTACATTTCTTAAAATTCCAGTTTTCTGTTGTCTGTGTGCTTCTATGATGTCCAACCCCAGTCCCCTTTCTTAGCTCATTTTCTGCCATTTTTTAAAAAAGATAAACATAGGGTCATTTCAAGCACCTAAATAATATGTAAATAATACATGGAATGAAATGTCCCATCCCATATTCCATTCTTTCTTACCAGCTATGCCAAGAACAGCTAGCTATTCAGATGTATTATTACTCATTAGTCTTCCACGATTAGGCAGGTTTTAATCTTTCACGATAATGGGATAGATACTAAATTGTCATGGATTACACAATATAGCAAAATCTGGTGGTGTGCTCAAACCAAACTCCAATATTCAGAGTTTTAAAAAATTCTCTTTTAAATTACCAGTTGAATTTCACACATGTGAAAATAAATGAAGAATCCAAGTAGTTTTCTAAATAATTTAAAATTTTGTACTTGTAGACAAACCCACACACAGAAGAAAATTATAGTTTGCGTAAGTGAAAAAGACAGAAAGGATTCTTTTTGTTGTTTAAAGGAAGTTGTCAAGAACTGTGTCTTAATATTTTACTCTGCTGGTGTGAATTATATAGCATTTAAGGAAAAACAACTGTGGTAATATCTTTCTTCTTTCTCTGTTTGCCTTTTCCCGTTTACCTCAGGAAAGAGGGGTCAGGGAGGCACCAAATGGTAAACCCTGAGCAAGAAAGAAAAAAGCCAGAGTTAAGGCTGAAATAAAGCACATGGAGGAAGCAACCTAAAGGAGAAAAGGAGTCCGTGTTGAAATCTCCAGAACATGTCACCAGCAATCCTGCAACTCCTGAACTCGTTATGCAAAGCTACAGCCTCTTGCTCTTGTTCAATTAAGACTGTTCTGTCATCTCCTACATTTTATTCAACTCACTTTGAGTCACCAGGGCATCTTTAGTAGAATATGAACTTCTATTCACACACCTGAACTGGCCCCAAATCCTTGTCCCATTGCTTAGGCAGGGAAAAATGAGATTTCGGGCAAAGACTTTATACCTGGTGATCGGTTTTTAGTCTCTAAATGGATAAAGGGCAGACCTGGCACAGAGTAGCAGCTTGAAAATAGCTTAGATGCCAGGGACAAAAAAGAGTTGAGCATCAAATGGAGATATTTAGACAATGTTTTTGTTCTTTCATGGTTGCTTGAAGGGTGAGATAGTCCGACATGTGCAATAATAAAAATTTTCTCTATATACTCCACATGAATCATTGACATGAGTTATTAGTCCTTAGAAAACAAAGCAAATACTAAAAACCCACTATAATAAGCATCACTTTTATTTCTATAGTTCAGTACTTGTACAATTTTGGGATGGTCAAGATTATAAGAGATTTTCACTGTACAAAAAATACTGGTTAAAAAAGAGTCATGTTTAATAGAATTCTCAGAAAAAGAGATTTCCTGTATTCAACACCATCAACTTACACATGCATTGCAAGTTTATTAACCAGTTTTCAGATCAAGAGGTTTCCATTAGTCCATAAGTACTTTCACACAACATATAAAATGCACATCTTGAGCTGATGAAATTAAAAGGTCTGAGCCACTTAATAGTAAACATTTCTAATAGCTAAATTTTTCACTATTTAGTATATTATAGAGATTAGAAATGTTTCTAGCTCTATCAGGGATGATATAAAATAATGACTGATAAGTCTATGTGTGTATGTGTGTGTGCAAATTTCTAACACCAAAAACTTAAAACATCTTTGTCCTCCTAAAGAAGTAACTTTAGAAACTTTTGTTGATTCCATAAATACTGAATTTATTCAAGATCTCATTGGACATTGGCTTCTCATTGGAAATGTTCAAAGTCCACGCAAGAAAATTCTATTGATGTTTTACAAATTATATGTCTTTTTTTTTTTTTTTTTTTTTGCTTAAAAGCAATGTTATCCACATGGCTCACTCACTGTACTGATTAGGCTTGCATTAAGGACTATTTGACATCTCTGAAAATTAAAGGCTAATATAAGTATGAACATTTGTTTTCACTGAGAAAGTTGAAAAGATTCATAAAGCATCACAAAAGAAGATCTTTTACAAATTATTTTTAAAACAAGGATAACAACATCATGTATGTATTTAAGGCCTCCTAGATGACTTTTCTAAAATTAGGGAACTCTAATTTGAAGGCTACAGCTGATGGGTTTCTGTGTATAAAGCAGTCATCTCAGGTGTGGCATCTGCTGAATCTTCCTAATTCTGTCCAACCAGAACATTTTTATCATTTTCCTCCGTGGTTAGGAATTATGGTAAACCACAGAGACAAGGGTGATGTTTGGAGAATTTTGAAAAGCTGTTCAGCTGCATCCCAGGTTACAGAAAAGAAAAGCAGCAAAGAGAAAGAGAAGAACTAAAAGACAAAGTCCTACTAACAAGTTAACTACGGTCAAATATTTCTTGGTTATTATTTCAAATGTTCTTATTGGAGGCAATGATTGTTAAACATGTAACACGAACAAATCACCATGCTTGTTACCTGACGTACTTTATCTTCTGTAACCTTTTCTAGTAAGTACATCCAAGGGAAGAGTTCTTAGCAGCCATTTATAGATGGGCAGGTGCGTGATTTTCTCCTGTAAGTAAATACAGCACTCTAGACTTCGGTTTCTTATGATTCCAAAGCCAGTGATCTCTCAAATTGTGTTAAGAAATTACCAGAAGCTGTTTCTTTACTTGGGATTTTTAAGATGTCAGCAAGTTGATATACAACTTAGATATTTTCTCAGATTTGGACAATCTAGCTCTCTGACCTTGTGTTCCTTGTTTGTTTCAGGTACTTTTGTTACAGTCTTGGTTCATCTCCTGATACATACCAGGGATCATGAGAGTTGCTGGATAAATTAGGTTTACACCAGATAACTGTCGTGGTACAACTTGATACTGTTTTATTTCATTAACTTCTCTTTTAATATAGCATAAATTTTTTCATGTAGGTTTCTGGTTCATGACTTTTTTTTTTTTTTTTTTTTTTTGAAACAGGGTCTCACTTTTGTAGTTCAGGCTTGTCCTGAGCTCAGCCTCAAACTCACAGAAATCTTCCTGCCCTGTCTCCCAAGTGCTAGGACTATAGGCATGAGCCATCACGCCCAGCACTGATTGTTGATGGGCTTGAGTCACCAAGCCTGGCACTTGTATGTGGTTACCAGGGATCAAACCTGGGTCCTTGTACTTGCAAGGCCGGTGCTGGAACCACTGAACTATATCCCCGGCCCTTATGACTATTTTTTGTGGGATCTTAATATTTCTTATGCCACATTAAGTCACTATTGGGGTTTAATTTCATACTTAATGAATGAAAATAGTTGACATAGTTTAGCAGTAATACCTCTCCCTACAACATGATTGGCTTAAATTGTACAATTCTTTTTTCCCATCATTCCATATATCTCTTCCCAATTTCCCTCTGTGAATCAAAATAAAAAGATGAAGAACATTGACATCGTCTTTTCACCTGGCTCTGACAGCACATAATTGCAAAACAGCCAATTTTAATTAGTTTTCTCCAATGCTGTCCCAGGTAGTGAGTCTGTGGTACAGGCACCAAGCCCTCCATGGGAGAATTTGTCTAGCTAAGTAGGCCACACCACTGTGCATGCAGTGCGAGGACGTCCAACTGAGTGTCACCGTGATGGACCAGACAGAGGCAAAAGTCAGACCCAGTTCCTGCTCTTGTTCAAAACATAGTGCCGATTTTTCTCCTTCTGTCAGCTAATCCTGGGGATGTTACACAATTGGCACACCAGGGGAAAGTGAAGTTTGACTGGTCCTGTATGGACCTCATATTTCAAAAGCAGTTAAGCTCTTTGTTCTAGCTGATAAACCACAGGAGATTGTTTACTTCTTTTGAGACCTTTTTTCATTTTCTTTCTTCTAGTTGGCTGGCATAACCAAGGGATTTTCTTCCAAAGCTACTTCATAATTTGCTTCCATTTTTCATCCTCACAGGTCCCCTCTCCAGCCTCTTTCACTCCTAGCCCTCCCTCCTCCAGGTCAGTTTCTCATTCCTTGAGGAGGCAGTCCCTGAGCTGTCCTATGGGAATTTAGGTTCCAATTACTCTTTTTTCTCCTCGAAAAACTTATCATTTGTTCATCAGATTTTTAAGGTCAAGATTGATATATGGACTCTACTAAAGGATAAGTCCTGCAGAATGTGGTGTGTTGTGCGACAAGACTAATCTATTCTGTAGAGGCTGGTGCTCAGTTAGTCTTGGTTGACTGGATAATTCCCATGTAGTTTTTGCTTAATGTCTGAATAACTGGGGGAGAAGGACTTTGGCCTGACTCTCCCCTTTGGTGACTTCCTCTTTTTGCACTTTATTTGAGAGGACAAGTGAGTGTGACTTCAAATGAGAAACGCTTAACAGTGAGTCAGGGAGATGAAATTTCACTGAGATGCAGAACACAGGAAAACAAAATGTGTGAAAAATCACGTTGACGGGGTTGTCTTGGTAGCTAGTAAAGCAGAGAAAGGAAATTCCCTCACAGCAGGCTTTAATAAAATTGGCAGGCAGGGATGTTGGGCTGAGAATACTGGTGAGGAATATAGAAACGGAGGACAAGAAAAGGGATCACAAGGCCTTTCTTACATGGGACATTCTTTTCTTGCACCTAATTTATTCTCTAAATGAGTTTCCAGATGAGAATTGTTTTCCTATCAATTGCAATGATGGATTTAAGAGACTAGCAGTGTACTTCCCAACACAAAAAGTTAACCAAGTATGGGACAGTGTTATAGTTTGGTGTGAAAGATCTCCACCTCCAGAGATAGTTTGTAAAGAGTGGGCATTTATATTAGTGAGTACCGGACAATGTATGAAAATTCAGATTCTCAGAAGGCGAAAGCAAGACACTGCCACTACTTGATGAAGTAATTTATCATGTAAGTCTATAAAATACACACAGTCCTTAAGAACTTTAAAATATCATTTGATTTTCATGCAACTTTTCTGAAATATTTATATCTGCTACTACGTACTGCAAAGCCTGTTATCATGATAAACATGAAACTCCTTTTTTTCTTATTGCATGTGTCACTTTACCAATGACCTACTATTTACCCCTTCTTGTGCTTATTATTTGTATTCTGTCCCCACCTACCAGTCTGTAAGATTCTTCAGGCAAATGGGTAACTCAGTGGTAAATTACTTATTAAATATTCACAAGCCCTTGGGCTTGATCCTAGCACAAAAAACAAGCAACCAAACAAAAACCATAAGATTCTGTTTTGGTTTTTTTTTTTTTTTTTTTTTTTTTTTTTT
>PVIR01014881.1:0-41339 GCA_004026965.1 Petromus typicus
CCAACTTTTATTTTATCTAGTATTTTTAAAAAGAAAACTGAAAGCTAATTGTATAAATTACATAATTGCTAAACTAAAAACTTTAGAATAAATAATAGCCTATTTTATTATATAGAGATACTCATATTTAGAAATTTTACATTTATCTTTTCATTTCAGATCAATGAAAAGTTATTCATCACATCTCAACATTTAACAGATTGACTTTTGGGAACCACTGTAGAGAGAAATGCACTTTTTTCCCTCCTTTAATAATTTAAGATGTGAAATATCTCTACCTACTGATGAAATTAACTATAATTATCAATTGAATATGGAAGAAAATGAAAAAATTTAATGTGAAATTGAACACAGACCTTTTTCTTTTTAAATTGAAATCTTTATTGGTACATTACATATACGCATCATGATTGCATTCAACAAGGAGAATTTGTACCAGTATATGACACAACTTAATTCTCATTTTTTCCCATAGCCTTACCCACCCTACCACAAGAAATCAATGATGCCAGAAAGAAATGAGCAAAAATTGGTGTACTGGATTTAGCTCTTAGGTCTTTGGCCACCAAATTGCCTTGTGTAGGTAACAAGTTTGGATGCAAGAATGTGTGATTCCAATTCAGGAAAGATTTTTTTTTTCTCTGTTAGACTTGAATTCAAGTCAGAATTTAGATTATGAATGCTGTGAAGAACTCTTGTTTCTTTCTAAATGTTGTGTAATGTCTTTTTACTGAGCATCTTTAGTATTTATAAAAAAGTTAATATTTGTTTAGAGTTATTCCTATTCTCCTTCATGACTGTCAGTTTTATAGTCATTGCATAACTCATAGGTCATAGGGTGGGCACATGGGGGAAAGGCTGGGGAAGAACTCAAGTGTACATTTTGTCCCAGGTACAGAATCTTTTCTGATCCAGGGGGCCACATAGAGGATTTCAGCAAGTCATAAGGATAAAAATATTGAGTGGTCCAGGCATTACAGTTCCTTCTGATCTATGGAATGTTTTAACTCTGCTGTTAAAATCAGCTCTGTTGAAAAGCAGTGGATGTACAATCAGGTTTTAAAACCTGGCTTGCCTTTTTCTGCTTGCTCGTAAGTTATTACATGGAGAACATGTTGTATTATTGGACTAAGATGAACAAAAGAAGAAAGAATCAGTGAAAGAGAAGCCAATTATTTAGAGTAAGTCCAGCCAGGGGAGCTTCTTGCACCTAGATAACCATGTCAGGGGAGGAGAGGAAGATTCCTGGCATCGCAGAGCATTCATCAAGAAAGCAAGAACTTCAGTGTAGAATTCAGAATGAAGAGCATGGTTTTAGAAATGCGATTTAGGGATCATTCATTTAAAAATATAAGTATAAATGGCCATTAGAATGTTATATTTCTTTAATTTTTTCCCTGAGTGGGCTGAGTTCCAGATATGTCTTTGGGTAAGCTGTATTTCTCATGATAAAAGCAGTTAAATAAAATGTGTTTGTTACAGCATTTTAAATAAGTCAAAGGACAAGCCAAATTATGCTTGATGCATTCTCTTTGAGTGTAAATACAAGTAGGTGAGGTCAATATATTATGTGCCACACATGATGCTACGTTCATCATTAATTTCTTTGCAGCTATGATGTACAAGGAAGTACAATTAATCAGTGGAGAAATATCTAGAGCAGCAAAACTATTAACATTTGGCTGCTGGCTGGTCAAAACTTCTCTGTGACAGAACAGAGGAGAGATTTTCAAATTAAGGGCTCTTCATTCTAAGAACTTGTGAAATCATAGTCAATTTTGGGATTCTTGATATTATGCAGAAATTGGAGGACCTTATATACAAAGAAGAAGCTCAAGGATTGCAACTTACTGAACTAGTGAGAACCCTCAGAAAGACATTTACTATAAATTTCAAGAAGGAGTGTAATGTGAGTCAAAAGATCACACTTTGAGAGGTACTGTTCTCAGAGGAAATGCACTCTTAAGTTAGTCTTGAGGTAGCTCTAGAGCTTGTCAGTAATCAAGAACTCTACAGTTTGTTTTAAAAGTTATCATTTAGTGAGTGCCACTGTCCTTGATATTTCCCACATGTTCACATGGAATTGGCACCTTCTACAACTACTGAAGGAATGTTACAGTATAACCAATTACAGATAAATCCTCTAAAATTGATAGATGTGAGGTGAAGTTTTCATAGTGTCAGAATTATTAAGTGGTGGAATTATGTTATAAAATTAACCCTTACTGATTTCAAGCTTGTAATTCCCATTTATCACTATAATTCTTCTCAAGATTGCTAAATCAAAGAATTTTTCTCTGTATTCTATCTGATGAGGTAACTTTGTCTTATGTGTTATTGTTAAATTCAATTTTACTTATGAAACTAATGTTTTACAAGTGTCAACTACATCTTACTTCTAAAAACAAAGCTTCTCTACATGCTATACACTTTTCCTTGGCTTCATCTACACTTGGTCCAAATTATCATTACCCTTCAAATGAATTAATCCAATAACATCTTTATGACCATTTTCCTTGGTTTCATTTGGGCTTCTACACAATTTGTGTCTAACAGAGTGACATAGTGCAGTAGCAGAATTAACTCCTCCAAAAGCTACGTATATTGGGAAGGCTGTGACTTCAGTCTCTTTAATAGATTCCCATTACTCTTAGCAGCAATTTATACTTCTTGCAAGAGGCCACTAAACTAAGTGTAATCTTGCACTTGCCTTACTCTTCCAACAAGGTTATCTTTAGTCTCCCTATTACACAAAATTCATTAGTCACCTGGGCTTCTTTTTTATCCCTTAACAACCAAATCCTACCTGTTTTCAAGCTTGTTTCCTCTGCTAGAGACTGTCTTCCTCAGCAGAGTCCACACCCACTGGATTCACTTCAGTAGCTGTGGTACCTATTTCACTGTCTATCACATAAGAATTAGTCTAGAATCAATTAGGTAAAATACTTTAAATTCTTAACTGCAAGTCTGTGTCTTTGACCCAAATTTTACCACATAGCTGTGGAAGGAAATGGAAAATGTATTCAGGGTGACAGATAGCTTATACAATGAATATTTCCAATAGTCAAGGGCACTGAACCCATGTGACTAAGTAAATTGAAAAGGAGTTAAAAACTTAGTGACAATCATAGCCCAAATATTTCCTTTTTATATATCCCCAGCACATTTTGTTCGATTACTCACATTATACTTTATTCACTTGATAATTCATGTAACTTTGGGTGTGCAAATTTGTTTTCAGTAGCTATATGTTAATAAGTAAAAAGAAAATATTTATTCTGCTTCCAAGGACTTTAAAATGAAGTAGAATTATGAAGACAATGACAAAAATAACTCTTAATTACAAGGTTCCAAGCAATATTTACTGTGTGAAGATCTACTGATACAGTGTTTGGGAACTTAGAGGAGAAAAAAATAAACCCTGGGGATGATTTGGGTTTATTAATTTTATAACTTTACCTCCAAAAACAGAGAGGTATGACATATACACACATCCAGATTTACACACACCAAGTACTTGTGTATACCGAGCACAAAGATACATCGAGAGGATGTTTATAAGGAGAGAAATTGAAACAGTGAAAAACAGAAACAAATGTTGAGTTAAATATGCTCATTTGTGACAAACATTAAAGCAATTAAATTTTAATTCAGTGATTAGAATAACTTTTTCAAACCAGAAATGATATTGCTAACACTCTACTGGAAAACAGTTGAGGACAATCTTCAATTTTTACTTCATTGTATTATTGATTTATAGACATAATTCACTTACTGTATAACATCTAGCACCTTCATATTTTGTTATCTTTTTAGTACATTGAATGAGGCTGAGTGACCATTAGTAATATGTAATTGAATAATGTTAACATAATATGTAATTGAATAATGTTAACTTCCCATTAAAATGAAATTCCACACCTATTAAGCAGTCTCTTCTCATTGTTCTTTCTTCTCCATGAGAACACTAACTTATTCATGTCTCTATGCATCTGGCTACTCTGGGCATTTTATCTGACTGAAATTATTTCATATGTAGCCCTTTTCATTTATTAAAATGATATTTTCAGAGTTTTCCCATGAGGTAGCATCAATCATCATATTGTTACACATTCTTTACAGCTAATGCACAGTATTCGTTCTTCAGTGTATGCATACACTACATTTTCTTTATCCATTACTCAGTTGGTGGACCTTTCTTTTTTTTTTTTAATTTCCTTTACTTTTCAGTTAATACTATTAAAACAGCCACAAGCATCAATGTATATGTTGAACATGTGCTTTGTTTAACCACATATTTTCAGTTCTCTTTGGCACATTCCCCAGATGTGCTGCAGATACTATGCACAAACAGAATGGACAACCATCCCAGACTTGGTTTGCAGAGCAAGATGATGATGCTTAATACACACCAAGAGGACAGAAAAGTTATATTATAATAAGTTTCTGGAGAGAGTTAGAAAACTGTCCCAAGTTAATCCAAAATAACTTGAAAGGAAGAAAATAAGACTGACTTGTAGTTTTTATTCTGGTTAGGAAATGGATCCAAGATTGTTATGTTCAGGTTCAATATACTGGTGAAAGTGAAATATACTGGTGAAAATTAAAAGTGTCCGGGAACATCAAAAATAAAATAGAAGAGAAGATTCAGGTTACTGTATACTAAGAGTGGTAAAACTGGTTGATTTGGCAATTGTAGGTTGAGATTTTTGAGGTTATCAAATTGATTTCCATACTGCTTGCAGAATTTTTCAAAAGATATTACCAATGTAGGGGAGCTCCACATTTCTGCACATTCTTGGTAGCATTTGCTATTGTCTGGCAGTTTTTCCAAGTAATACTTAGTAGCACTTATTGTCATTTAAATTTGATTTGCTAATGACTTACAATGTTGAATCTCTTCTCCTGTGTGCTTATTGGACTATTTGCATATCTTTGGTTTAGTGTTTGTCCAGTCTTTTGCCATTTTTTCAATTATGCCTCTGTATTGTTGTGTGGTAAGTGTTCTTTTGTTTTTAAATTGAGACAGGGTCTTGCTTTGTAGTTCAGGCTAGCCCTGAGCTCAGCCTCAAACTCACATCATAGCAATCCTCCTGCCTCTGCTTCCTGAGTTCTGGGATTATAGGAATGAGCCACCATGCCTGGCACTGTGGTATGTGGTACTGATTGCTGCTGGGGTGAGTCTCCATGCCCAGTTTGTATGTGGTTACCAAGGGATCAAACCCCGGCCCTTGCACTTGCAAGACAGACACCGGAACCACTGAGCTAAATCCCTGGCCCTGTGTGGTAAGTGTTCTTTATGTCTATTCCTTACATAAGACCTTGGATAGATATATGATTTATAAATAATTTTATCTATTCTGTGGGTTGCTTCTTCAATTTCTTTATAGTTGCTGTTAATCTACAAAAATTTTTCAATTTTTACAAAGTTCAGTTTATTCACTTATGTTTGATAACTTTTGCTTTTGGTCTCATATCTAGTAAAATTGTCTAATCAGTCATCACTGAGATTTATACTTCCTGTAGTACCTATTAAACATCATTTATAAAACTTTTTATTTGCTTTCATACTTACTACATATTGTTGTTGCGTTTTTTAATTGATCTTCTTGGTATATTCAATATATGTTATGATCACATTCAACATTGAGAGTTTGTATCTACACATGACACATCTTGATTGTTATTTTTCCTATTCCCTTTCCCTTTGTACAACTCCTTATATACGTAAGCTTTGTTCTCTATAATTCATGAATAATGATAAGTACATGGATTTGTTTTCTACATGACTTTTCTCTATAAATGAAGTGCATCATTTCATGAGAGTCTCTGATCATAGTAGTACCCACACAGGATGACAGATTTTAAGCCCAAATGCTGCATATCTGACTAATTTCAATCTCAACTAAATGATGTATTGATGTGTCCAGGTCAGACTTCTGATGTGGACAGTTTAAGTTCTTGTGAAAGCAATATTAGAAATAATAGTAAGTCAGGAATCTATACAGTTACCCTAGTGTGACCCATATCATGCCTATTATGTCCTCAGTTGCCACCACATTATAACAATAGATATGTCTTTAATCTTCCTCTTCTCTACTCCTCGAGTCAGCCGCTGATATCAGCATCCATGGTCTCCAAAAAGGATTCTGTTTTCCTTCTCCCCCCAGGGCCAAAGAATTAGAGTCAGAAAGGCATAATTGATGGCCCCTCTCCCTATGAGTTGTGTGATTTTGATTACTTAAGCTCAGTGAGTTTCTGCCCTTATTTGGAAATACAGGAGATGCCACTTGGCTACTACTGGAGTGGTTGTGAAGAATCAAGAAGATGAACCGTTAGGTACAGTACCAAGGCCAGTACTGTCACACAAAGCACAGCCGTTGACATTACAATCATTGTTATCAGGATAATAGCAACCTGTTATTTCATTAGCATTTTAAAGAAGAAATGAACTATGATAACTGTAAAAGTAAAGTATCAATAAAATATGGCTAGGTCCAATGTTCATTTCAGTCAAGCAGAGCTGGTTTCTGTGACTGAGCAGAGACACCATTTTTTCCTTTTCTCTGATTAGCTCTCTGGTCTTCAGATTTTTGGATAAAAAAAGAGAGGCACATGTAGTTCTGTGTGGATTGTATTTATCTCTTCTTTTCAAAGAGCAATGGCCAGAAATTGATAAGTATATCAGGAATTCTATGTGTACTTGAAATTTACCATCTGGAAAGTTTTGTTATTCTCTTAGGAAAAAGACAGCCACAGGGGCCTCTTTGACTCACACATATCAAAGGCTTACTGCCCACTGAGCAGAGAAAGTACCTTCCAGATGGCACTTGGCACCCTCCAACTACTGGGCCTTTTCTGTGCTAAGATAAAAGAGACTGCAGATCCAGTCCAGTTGGGGAACTTTCAGACCCTTCACATGGCTGCTCTGTTTGATGATTCCCACCAAAGCTACATGAACTCATCCTTGGCCTTCTCCCATCTGTTTTGCTCCATGTATCTTTACTTGAAGGCAGAAAGAGCCCTTAAAAAATGAGAAACACTTCACGTGGTAGCTGAATAGCGCCTGTGTCATCATATCCTCCTGTCTTCATGGTCTAGATGACTCTGTCCATCCAGTAGCAAATGCTGAGAAATCATTACCTTTCTATTAACTTGCTCACAAATGCTAGGAAGGTGTAAATATTTCCATGGCAGTTAAACAACTTGGATATATAGAAAGGAAGTAAAAGGGTGAAAACTATGCCACATGAGTTTGCTGTTTAGACCTGCACAATGCCTCAGTTTCATCAACAGAAAGAAGGAAATTGATTAGAAAGTGTGCATCATCTCTTTACAGTTCCTATGTGGATAATGACAGAGGAATATCTTTTTTGTCTTATCATAAAATGTATGGGGTACAATGACTTCATGTATAGCAGAGGGACAGAATAACAAAGATTAGTAATGAATTCCAAGAAATGCTCACTGAAGTGGTTGACAGGAAACATCTAACTAGTTCAGGAAAAATGAATGTTAATAAATTTCAAAGAGGTTTCAAGGTTATGTATTCAAGAATGAAACAAAAACAATATGCTTCCACCCTGTTGCGTGTATCATGTAATTGTACTCTTCTAAATTTGGTGTGAAACTGGCAAGTACTGACGTTACTTTTCTTTGAAGTCCTTCAGTCAGTAACAGAACATTTAGCTCTATAATTACATGTGAATATTGTCTGTACATGAGTGTTGTCTCCATTAACTATACATTCTCTGATGGCTGTTAAAAAATGCTTATCCTCTGTATTATTCTCAGCAGCACCTAACTTTAGTCTGGTCATGGGGACATCACACATGAAATAAAATGGATTATTTTTCTTTGTTATGGAGTTAAGAAACAAGACAAAAAAACAACAACAACAACAATAGGCATTAGGGGAAACAATAAACATTTAGGAAATAAGAGAGAAACTATCTTCAATGTGATGACTTCATGAGTTTTGGCTTCATTGTAAGCCACAGCTTAGATAACTTTGATGGTGTCTTTGGAAAAATGTTTTCTTACATCTCAAAGAATCTTCACTGTAGTGTTGCTTATTTCATTTCAGAGAGATGGTACAAAGTTCTATCTCATATTGCTATAAGGTACATATCTCTCATTTTTGGTGGTTGGGAATTTTAGGTGAGAAATTCATGAGTTATGGACCCTATATATTCTGAGTGATGCCTGCTAGTGTTTGAGTTTATTGATTACATATAATTACTTAGGATAAGAACATGTTTCAGTTATTACAGTGCTTACCTAGCATGCATGAAATACTGAGTTCAAATGAAAGTATGTAAAATCATTTAATGCATACATGTCATTAGAAAAAGAACTATAAAGTTGTTTTGCATCAGACAGCAGTGGATACAGTAGCTAATTTTCTAATTAACTACATAAATTCCTTCGAATGGTGAATGTTTCTGAACCCAAGGTTTTACATCTGATCAAAAAACTTAAAAATGGAGTCCTTTTCTGGAGTTTGACTGAAATAATGAATGCCAGTCACTTAGCCTGACAGAGATCAAGGACTGAAATATTAGACATTGACTTGGGAAAGAATTTTGAAAGAATCAACCTGGCTAAAATCTTTCCTATATTGCAGGTTCAAAGAAGGACAGCAATGTTTAATGTTTAAATGGAGGAAATACTGTGGCTGCAGCCAGTATCTGGGGGGAGGGGGTGGACAAGAAAATGCCGTTCACAGTTGAGTAAAAAATTTAATCTATACATGTGGATAGTTTTGTTGAAACAATAGTGAATAATCCTAGAGGATTTCAGTGTTATTTCCTATGATCTCCATTTTAGGGTATCCACAAAAGAAAATCAGATCCCCTCAAATCCATCCCACTGTACATAAGAAGGAATGGATCTACTTCATCAGATCAAACATTACATTAATTTCCTAATCTTTATGCTAGAAGAATCAAAGGTCAGTTCTCTATAGACTTCAGAGGTTTCTTTGAAACTTGAATAATGTGAAAAAGAAATTATGAAAAAAGAAAAGAAAACTGGTTGCAGTAGTTCACTGGAGAGCCATGGTGCCACCCAGGTCCCCTTTTATGTAGTAATTGTCTCATGGCTCACAATTACCATCCATGCCAATTAGAGCAAGATGCATGTCTTTCCATGTGGTACAAACTGAAAGACAGCTACTCATTTACCACCAGTCATTGTGTATCAATGATTGAGGCTTTAAAAAAAAATCCATTCTTTTACCCATGATAGAAACACTTCACAACAAAGAAGGTAACTCTGTGACTGACACAAATTAAGATGTGAAATATGGGTCAGCATGAGGTTCCAACTATGATCCTATCATCCTTTAGCAAACTAGAGATTTCCTTTTCCTGCACGGCTTTCTAAAGATCTAAGAGAAAAAATGATGTGAGTGAACCACAGAAAAATATTAGAGAGAAAGTGATGAAGAACTGAGCAGGAGAGAGGTGGAGAGAGCAGAGTTGTGGCAAGGAAATGTACATTAGACAGTGAATTATGCTTCGGTTTTAATCCCTCTACCCTACACTCCTTATGGTCTCTCCATGTGGCTCATTTTTACTCTGACTTTCATGTTAAGCAATTCAGAATTGTAAATGGGACAGAATTTTGTTTTGAGATGATCAAAGAGCTAGAAAGGGACTAAAGAGACTCAGGGGCTAGATTTGGGGGATTATTCATGTTAGTCAACAAATGGACCTTTAGGAAAATCCTTGTGATACCTATTTTCTATCGCAGGGATTATCTTTGCCTCTGAATATAAGTGCAGTGAAACTGCAGTTCTACACCTCAATTTTGCAGAACCCTCTGAGGTGTGCCATCATCAAACACAAAGATACAACAGCATGAAGGAATGCATTCTATATCAAAGAGGAGAAATTCCAGACAAAGAAAGATGGAGTGATAGACTCTTTTCATTGTAAGACTCTTTTCTTTGAGTTGGAAAGAGAGTGCAAATCTTCCTTTTCTCTCTTTGCATTTAGGATTTATTCTAGAAAATTTAGGTCGGTAAATTGTTTTCTTCATATTTTGATTTGAGAAATTCATCATTTAATATGATGTGATCATAGAAGACCTAAAAGTCAGGCTCACACACATATCAGAAGTATACATGTATGTGAGCATATTCTAATATGTTGATGTTTTGATTATAAAATGGCCTATAAGGCTAGGGATTTAGCTCAGTGGTTCCAGTGCCTGCCTTGCAAACACAAGGTCCCAATTTGATGCCTGGTAATTAAATCAATCAATCACTCACTCAATCTGTAAATAACTATGTGAATGTTATATTTTTTATTATTTATGTATGGTAAGTGTGAACTTGCAAGTTGTCTGAGTACATTTTGTAGATCATTGTATAAATGTATCTGAGTGTGTGTGTGTATGTGTGTGTTTGCACACATGTGCACACACCTCTAGGAATATGCAGATTTGTTTATGTGTTAATGTATACTTGTGTCCAATCTTGGATTATAATTCAGCCACTCATTGTCACTTGTCATGGTCATGTGATATAACATATGTGACATACTTTATGAAATCTAGAGTTCTGTAGAAGTCTATTTTCTTATTATATACATAAAACATACAATTTTAAAACTTTAAGAATAGACTCAGGTCTACTATCGAACTCTTTGAAAACTTTCTGTGGCCCCCAAGTCCGTTCTAAAATTTCTGTTCAAGTGTCGAGTGTACTATTTGCACCATGTGCGATTGATAAGATTTCCTTCCCAATGATGTGGAGGATGTATTTGTCTTTCATACTGTTAAAATGAGCCTTTTTGCCTACTCTTAACTTGTCACTGATAAATCTAGCCATTCTTGCTAAGGATTTCAGGTTAATATTTTGCAGTTTTTGAAGAAATTACTCAAAAGTAGGGTAAGAGTTGCCCCATTTCAAATAGGAAGGTTCTCATTTTTCAACAGGTTATTGAGTATCTATTCTAGAAAAGCATATTATTATAGGTGACTTATGGAATTCTATAGCAATTTTCATTCAATAGCAGTCCTCTTGGTGAGATCCATTTCTTTGCATTTAATGTCTTTGGAATCCAGTTGGTGTGGATGCTTCTGCAGAAAGCACAGAGCTGTTCCTGGGCACATGTGGCTCATTCTGAAAAAGCTAACAAAACAACAGTGAAACTTAACAAAAGAGACACTCCAGCTTCTTAAAATTCTCTAAAAGCAAGGGTCATTAAATAACAAGGAGGGTTCTTGTGTGTTTAATCAGATGGGATACTTTGTATTAGGTCGAGTCAATATGAAACCCTTTGATTTTCTAAAATGTCACACTTTGTACAAACTGGAGGTGTTTAGAAAGTGCCCAGTTAGTGTTTGTACTTTTAATTTCAGTCTGAGGAATCTCTTCACACACCCTCATGTTTGTTTTCTCTTGGCTGAAGTATGGAGGAGGCTGCGTCCTCTGAATAGAGATCAGATTCCAACAAAACTACCACAAGGAGAGCATTGTTGTCAAGAGATTGCCGTTCCACTTTACACACAATGCTGAGTTAATCCAGCGGAACTTTGATTATTTGGCATAAATAAATCTATATATTTGTGTAGGTGTGTGTGGGGGGGTGTGGGTATGTGTCTGTGTTTGTGTAAGTGTGAGTATCAAAAACTAGAAAAATTCAGGAATCTATACATCATAGAAATTCAATAGAATGTTACAGGTCATCTGGCTGTTCCAGGATTCATGCTTATTTTGAGATAAACGTTCTGCAGAAATTTTGATTGAAACATTCCCTAGAAAAAGTCATACATGCACACATGTATAGCATTGTTAAAAGTGCTAGAGAAATTTAGCGTCTCCTAAAGCCTCACCTCGTTTCCGAGAAGTGATATTCACAAACTTCTAGTTTCTCTGCTTGCAACAGATGAAACTTTGTTTGTTTGTTTGTTTGTTTTGAGACAGGGTCTCACTTTGTGGTTCAGGCTGGCCCTGAGCTCAGCCTCCAACTCACATCACAGCAATCCTCCTGCCTCTGCCTCCCGAGTGCTGGGATTATAGGTGTGAGCCACCACTCCTGGCACTGTGGTATGTGGTACTGATTGCTGCTGGGCATGAGTCTCCACACCAGAGATTAACTGGGGATCGAACCTGAGTCCTTGCGCTTGCATGACAAGTGCCAGAACCACTGAGCTAAATCCCCAGCCCGAAACTCTTTATTTTTAGTTATATTTTTAGAGAGAAGATCTCACTTTACAATGTAGTTTAAGTGGGGCTGGGACTTACTGTGGGGTCCAGATTGGCTTCAGATCTGCCATACACCCACCGTAGCATCCTGGATATAAGGATTATCTGCAAGGATGGATCACTGTGCCCCTCTGAGAGGCCAAGGTATCAAATTCATAACAGAGGCCAGATCTGAAATAATGGTGAGTTCGTGTGTCCTGAGCCCCTCCAGCATTTCACTGAGAGCGTGTATTTGTGACTGAGATTTGTTCATGAGCTCTGTGGTAAGAAAAAAATCCCACAAATCCTTCTCCACCAGATTCCTGACTGCACTCCAGCCCATTGTTACCAGCTGGGAAGACAAAGTCAATGTCATAGTAGTTTCTAATGTGTCAAGAAAATTCTAAAGTATTATTGATTGAAGTGTAAAATTTCTTAATTTCAACTAGTGACAACTAATTACCTTCAGTGATGAAATAATGCAGTAGCCAAACAAATGTGAAAATAAATGCAGGGATATTGGATAGCCCTAGGTTTAAGACAAGAATGTCAATGCTAAATACACAGTAAAGGTTTATATGAAGAAGACATTAATATGGAGAAACAATGTACAATCAAGTGGGCTGGTGTTTCTGGAGGCTGTATCTGTTTCTAGTCTGTTAACAAACCTGACTTGGCATGTAGAAGGTTTGCCCATGTTGGGAGGCACATGATTCTTCCTTCTGGGCCCCATCTGACGTCGACCCAAGGCTATTATTGATTGGGTGATGGAACTGGGGAGGCAGTCATGCTGTTAGAGGTGTGTGGAGCTTTGTGAGAAGGAGATTACTAAAACCAGAAAAAGCAATAAGAGATGGCTTTAATCAGGTACTGTTGAATTCATGGTAGAAAGATCTTAGTGTAGAGCTATGCTCTATATCAACAACAAGAAAAAGTTATCATTCATGGCCAAGGAACTGAGTATAAGGCTTGGTAAAGGGGAAATTTTTAAGAGGGAGTAAGGTAAGAAAAAAATGAGGGAAAGATTCTAGCCAACCAACTTTATAGGATTCTTAGGGCTGGATAGTTTATTGGGATATCATCTAAAAGTTGGAGCTATGCGGAGAATGTAATCAAATGTTGGACAATGCAGAGAGAACATGAATATAAGGGTCTGAGGAGACTTAATAAAGCTTTATCTAGGAAAAAAAATTGTTTTGCATTAGGCTTGACAGCAAAGAAAAGTAAATTATCTTCAATCTTCTATTTTCCTTTAATTGTTCTGTAGAGTAATGATCCTAAACCAGTATAAATAGAGATTTCTCTCCAGCCAGAATCTTTGTGATAATAATGATGTTCCTACAGATCATACAGATGAAACCATTGCTTGGTCGTATTTTAAAACTAGCACCATACTTTACAATTCAGTTCTGTAATGTCTTCCTTTCATAATTTCGAAGTCAGATGCTTGCTTTCCTCATGTGTCCCTGGGTTCATGGCTCTGATTCAAATAATAAGACAACTCAATCAGGGAAAAAAATGCATTTTTTCTTTTTCTTTTCTTTTTTTTTCCCTCTTAGTAATAGGGATTAAACTCGGGGCCTGGTGCTTCCAAGGCAGGTACCAGAACTCAGTGAGCAAAATCTCCAGCCCAGATTTGCATAATTTATTTATTTTGAGTTCTCATGACCTAGGAGACATAAGGAAATGAAGACCTAAAAAGTCAGAGAAGCCTGTGTGTTTTCATACTCAGCTTTGATGAAGTGTGGACAGACCTTGCAAAAGATAACAGGGCCACCAGATCAACTATTCTTTCCCTCGAGATAATCAGGAAACACTGGAATGATCTTTATCTCACTCTGAGGCAGAGGAGGCTTTCCAGGCTTTCCAACCTGCTTCTGAAGCAAAGTTGGGATGTGAGGTTGAAAGGAATTGTTCTCTTTTCTGCTGTTTTGCTCAAGTACTACAGAAATATGTGTGGGAGTAGTGTGTCCTGAGCCCCTCTAGCATTTCAATGAAAGCATGTATTTGTAATTGAGACTTGTTTGTATTAAATATTCTATGTATAGATATGCACATGTTTGTGACTGTGCTCATCCTGTTTCTGGTTTGTATGGGGAAGTGAACATGTCTTTCCTTGTTTTCCGGAATCTACAAGGTTGAATTTGTGAAAGTCCCCAGCCACAGCTTCTAAATGTCAGTGTAGCCCAAGATCACTTTAAATATTCCGTGTCTCTTGTTTGTAATTCCTTCTCGTTGGGGTTCCCACTTTGGAGTGTGTCAGATTGGGGAAGAGGCAGCAGGGAAACTTCTCACTGAAATTAGGACTGGGGAAAACGAAGTGAGAGGAAGGTTAAGGAAACACCTCACCCTGAGAAGTGGTGATCTGATGGGAAATCAGCACTGGAAATGTAAATGAGGTTTGGGAAATTAAGAGGATGAAGTGGCTTACAGGGATTTCTAGGAAAATAAAGAGAAGATCACAGAAGACCTTTGGGATCTTCTCCTTTTCAACAGAATTAAAGCTGATTTTGCTGTAGGTGTGTGTGTGTGTGTGTGTGTGTGTGTGTGCGCGCGCGCGCACGCGCGCACAGTTGTGGATAATTTTTGGTGCTGCTTTTTGTTGCTGCTTCTAACATGAAGTGATAACAAAACTGGACCAGAAATGACAAATTTCTTACTATATCTAAAGTCTGCGTGTGACCAGAGGCTGAGACCCGATGAAGCATGCTGGCTTGATTACTGTTTTTTTTTTTTTTTTTTTTTTGCCTGTGTGATTTGTATTGTTATTAATGAAACTGGCTGGGACCCATTTCCAACCTTTTTAGATCTTCTGGTAGATACAGGCACTCTATTAGCAGTAATAATTTTTTGTATGTAGCTCATGGTGATAGCTGGACATTTCCTTTAGAGACTGCTAAAGAATAATTGAATTTTGGGGGAGTAGCATCTAAACATTTGAAAGCATGGAAAGAAAGGTGAACAAGTGGAAGTGGAGGTTGGGGTGCACATGGATGCCTGTGTGCAGGCTGCAGTCAGGATTTACGGGGTGTCTCTCATAGCTGGTGTACTACACTAGGCGAATGAGACGGGAGAGAGTGAAGTGCTAAGTTCAGCTGTACTGACGCAGGACACCAGCGTGCTGGCCCCCTGAAGCCCTGAACGTGGCCTGCTTACCTTTTCTAAGCTTCAGATCTGTTGATGAGAAAAGTGAACTCCCTCTGTTCTGGTTAGAATTTAGTACAATTACATGGGATAGATATGTTTGCTAGTGAGAGAGGGCAGGGAAGTGAGTTGGGGCAGTCGTGTGTTACACACTGAAGTTTGAAGACTTCCCACGGAGGTTCACCAGGAAAAAAAATATATATATGAAAGAGAGGTAGCAAGCAAGCATGGTGTTTACCAACTGACAGTTAAGAATCTGGGGTTGATTCCAGTATATTTTCTCATTTAATGGGCCACAACGCTGAGTAGATTTTTGTTTTCATTTTATATAGTGCTAGATAACCTGAAGAAGTCATCCACTCATTTGCTGTTGATGATACAGAGCAAAAGAGTTTGAAGTGGATTCAAAGATTCCTCGGTCTCTTCAGTGGAAAAGGAGGCTCTGGTATGTACCCAGTAAGGTTATTGTCTTCAATGGGCTGTGAGTCTTTCATTGTTTCTATGTTAGGTTGTTTGTATTCCTTTAAATTGTAGAAAAACCAAGGGAATATAAATTATGAGAGCCCACAGATATACATAAAATTTTTCCTACTAAAAATAATGATTTTTTATTCCTCACCTACCTGTGGGAAATTGACCACTGATGTATGCAGAAATGTATTTGACCACTTCTATATATACTTTATACCTTTGAAAATATATATGCCTGTAGTTCTTTCTTCAAATTTCTGTAACATCATGCACTTAGTCTTATTAATGAATTAACTAACATTTTTAAGATGAGTTCACTGCAACATTGCAAAGATTTTCTAGCTAATGCTTATGATGCACAATGTTGGAGTTTGGATGAGGTCTGATGTCAGAGCCTATAGTATTCTTAACTCTCGTATGTCTTCTAGGAATGCAAGCAAAAAAAAATGTTAAAATAGTTTCCACGCTAACATAGGAGCATAATTTCAAGAAATTAATCATCTTTTTAGGTTATTGAGATAAAAGACAGTGTTACAGATTCATACTTCTGATGATTTTTCTGGATTTCTCACAGTGAAATAATAATTCATGGAAACCTAGAATTGAGAAAGGATTAAAGTGAAGATAAGTACTGATAGGAAATTCTGTTTTGTGTGACATTACTCACTTGGTCAAAACAATCACTCTGTTAAAATGTCATAAATAATTTTTCTATTATTGCTTATAATCTCAAAGAAAAATATCATCTACACTGAATGAAAGACATGAATGAGTTTAAAAATGAAACTCATTCTTGTTATGTATGCTTCTGAAATGAAGAGTTCACTTCTGACTATGATCTCTCATTTAGTCCATATTTTAAATATCACCAGAATCTCTTCACTTATTTGCTTTTGCTATAACACCAAGAAAGAAAATATAAAGGATGATGCTGAAGGGGTTGAAAGGAGGGTAGGGGAATGGGAAAAAAAAATCAGAATCAAATGTGTCATGTACAGCTCCAACTGCTCAGTGATGTGTGTGGTCATAATGTACACTTAAAATGCACCAATGAACTCACTTGTTAAAAATGGAAGCTATTTTAAAAGCAACAGTTTCTTCTCCACACAAGTGCTAAGGAGTTTGTCAGGTTCAAGCCCTATATTTCAAGAACAATAGGCCTGAGGAGCTCTAGCCTTTATGAAGTGGTGCAATCTTCACTTGCTAGTGAGTAGCAACACTTTTGACCTTTTGTGCTTAAATGATCTCAAGAACATTGCTATAATTTTACTAATAGAATCCATCACTGAATTTTATTTTTTATTTGAAATCTACTTCCATTTTACTTATGCATTGTGAAAATTACTTAAAAATTTGGCATCCATTTCTTCATTTCTAGAAGAGTCGAATGTATTTAGATAAGGTTTAAGTGCATGTGTGCTGGTTTTCATATTACTATAACAGATGCCTGAGAAAATGAACTCACGAGTTAACATTTATTTGGGTTTATAGTTTTTCAAGTTCTCATTCATGATCAAATGGACCCATTGTGTGTAGATCACAGGTAGCATCGAATCATAGGAGCAGGTTGCAGGGGACATGGCTGGGAAGCAAAAGAAAGGAAGGGGCTGGGTACCATTGTCTCCTATAAGAGTACCCTCCCCTCCCCTCTCATGACCAGATCTCCTGCAAGACTCTTAATTCTTCTACTTCCTACGAGAAGTCTTCAACATGTGAACCTTTGCGTAACATTTCAGATCATAAGTATAGTGTATGTGTGTGTGTGTGTGTGTGTGTGTAAATATTTCAATGACTTGAATTATCAGTCCATTATTCTGGGTATCAGTAAATCATGGTCAACCCACAGTACCTCCTCATTCACATTGAGAAATAACAACTGAAGGAAAATAAAATTTGCAGTGTAAATCATGATGCTAGATTTCATATAGGTTTATTCTTAGGCACTAGGGTTAGTATTGCAAAATATTTCCAACATGGAGACTAAGAACAAAACTTAATACAGCAAATTTAGCTACTATGCAATATCTGGCTTTTCAAAAACCAGACAAGGACCAAAGTACTCATAAACATCTATCTGTATTTAACTTTATTTCATTTGTCTTGAGAACTTCCTTGTTTCTTTGTAACTACCTTTGAAATGCCTACGGAAGATTATATTAATATAGAAATAAAAAACACAAATATTTCTATTTGTTTTTTTTCTTTTTTTTAACAGGTTCTTGTTTTGTAGTTCAAGTTGGCCCTACATAAACTCACTAAAGTCCATGTTGGATTTAAGCTTGTGGTGATTCTTCTGCCTCAGTTTCATGAGTGCTGGGATTATAGGTCTGGAACAAATCTTGCCCAGAACAAATATTTCTTTAAATACCAATTCAGTAACATCAACTTTATTAATTTGATGGTTATTAGTTTAGTATTTTATGAAGCTTTGTTCATTTTTAACAACCACAGATTTAAAAATCATTTACAGGTTGGATTTTCTTATCTACAGTAATGGCTACCATAAAATTATATGCCATTTTAATTTAGTATTATTGTTGCTAAGTAACTTCAAGAGAAGAGTTGATTAAATTCTTCTGCTTTTTTAAACCTCTAATATCATACTGATATTCATTCATGACCTTTAACGTGGGGATATTTGTGATTTTTTATGATTTTTTATTTGGTAAGCTAGAAATGATTTTGAACCAGGCTTACCAACCACATGATTCAAGGGCTTCCTGGAGTTTTTCAAAGGTTCTGGGCTTTGGCTTTAAGGCTGGTGCCTCTGTAGTGTTTATGACATTGTGTGGTGACCACCTGCTTCCTTAACCTGGGGATACGTGGGTTTTCAGCCTGGAAACTGACTGCCCATCTAGGATAGGTGCACGTGAGCCAGCGTGCAATGTCCAGCATATGTCTGTGTGCAGGGACTTGGTGGATTTGGGAAAATACAGACATTCTATTGAGTTTTGTTCCAGTTCAGCCTTTTCTCTTAGTCATGCATAAGATACGGGTGCCTGTATTCTGAGTTCTGACCCATTCACACTCTGTCTTTATACTGACCAATTTGCTTCATATTTATTTTTCTTCTCAGTGCTTAGGCATATCTGAGACCTAATACTATAGTTTACCATTCTTCTTTAGGGTTGTGGCTTTTTCCCCCTTCTGTTCTAGTTTTTTGCATCTGTTTACCTGTAACTACCTCTAAAATAACCATTGGGTCCTTTTCTTTCCAGTCTTTCCCGTGATCAACCCAAGCAATTATAGCCAACAGCCTCAGTTTTCAGCCCCTATGCCCTCCAGTTCTTGTAACTTGGATACTTTTAAGGATGTATGTTTGTTGGGAAAAAACATAACAACAACAACAAAAAAACAACAGTGAACTCTATAAAGAATAAATCATGCTATATTGAGAAGTGTGCTGGTAATATTTTATGCTATGAAGTAAATAGATCTGCTTTTGAGACTCCAAATGATTTTTGTTCATAATGTTTGTGTAAAATGATATTTAACTATGTGTTGACTGAAGGAATGACTAAGTTAGTGGTTTTGTTTCACCAAAACATTGGGACAGGAATTTAGCTCAGTGGTACCCCACCAGCCTTGCTAAGCACAAGATCCTGAGTTTAATCCCTGGTACTGGGGGAAGAGGAGAGAAAGAAAAATAAAAAATGTCTAACAAGTGGCATTATTTTCATAAATATTTAATTAAAATGAGTAAAGCAAATACATTAATCATTACAAATTTAAAATACACACTAGATGTGAAATCTTATTAGTGTATTATTGCATGTTTTTATTTTATTCAGTTGTCAAATATTTTGTAATATCTATAATATGTATTGAATGCAAAGAAATGTTTTTAATAGACCATATATTTTCAATATTCCAATACTTGGGCTACTTGTGGCATTGGATTTTTCAGACTTAATAATCAGCTACTTTGGGAAAATATAAATAATTTACTCAGAGATTCCATTAATAATAGCCAACACTGCTAATTTTATGACATGTTTTCTTCATAGCAGAAATGCTAAAATAAGTGAATCAAAGGCAGTTAAATCAAAGTCTTAATTTAAATCTTTCTCTTTTAGACCTTATGAGCAAATTTCTGTTTGGAGAAAAATTTTCAAATGTGTTCAGGAATCATACAATTGGGTGATATTAATCTCACAGTAGAGAAATGAAGGTCAACTGACTTACTTGTGTCCTAGTATCACGATGTACATTACTTTAACATTAAATTCAGTTCCCCCTAATCTTGATTCTGCAAGCACAAAATTGATCTGTGCTACACTAGTAGTAAGTGTGGAAGTAATGCATAACAGATGTGTTGGGAAGGACTCTCAAGTCAATTCTCAGGTCCTCAAATGTCCATCAAACGAATTCTCCCCTCAAAACTCCTATTTGAAATTATTATTTGAAATTATATATCTCCTGCTTCTCTTCCTTGATCGCTATCCAATCTGGGTATCAAAAGACCTTCCTAACTCTTGAACCATTTTGTCCAAAAGATTTTTTCCAGTCATACATCCTTATTTTTAACATTTTGTTACCAAATGAAAGTGCAATGTGCTTCTTTAAGCAAAGTGACAATGATGCAGCCACCTCGCATCACGGTGGCCCAGGAATCATGTCTCACATATTTCCATAAGCAGACTAGTATCTGTAGTTGTGGATAACAGCACAACTTCTGCTGCCCTTCCGGAAGTTCCTTAAGTGGTCTTCCATCGATTGCTGCTCTGGCAAAGTGGGGTGTGGAGAAAAGTTATTTCATGTCCAAATCTCAATTTTGCTTGCAATTAGCTTCCTCTCTTTTACTCACTCTATTTAGTGAAAGCTCACAATGTGTTGTTAATGGGCTCACACAGATTATTGAGTTGGGCCTAGTATCTTTAATTCTGTGATAATCTGTTTTAGGACATAGCATACAACCTTCAAAGGATCTGAGCAGTAATGCTAGATCTATTATTTGTTTAGTTAAATACATTTGGAGAGTTATTTAAAAGCTGAGCCTCTAAAAAGTGGGTCATGTTCATGTTTATATAAAGATCTCAAATTTTTTATGTATTAAGTGATTTAAAATATATAAGTAGCCCTTTGTAATCGGGCATCTTCTTGGACATTCCATATTTTATTTATTTAACTAAGATATGAATGCCTACAATACCACAGGAACCATAGTAGTACTTATAAGACAGAAATGCAGTCACCTGATTTTAGCCCCAAAAGTATTCAGTCCAAACAATAAGCACAATGGTGTAACTTGTTATCAGTGACTCGAATGTACTATCTTTTCTAGTAACTGTAAACTACCAGTTGAACTTTGGCTTCTTCAGTGACACTAGAAAATTACTACTGATCATTTTTAATGGTATTCACTTTAAGTGGCGAAGTGTTCTGCTCTAAGCAATCTTATGAAAAATAATATGATTTTTCTAAAGACTGCCTGGTGTGAGTAGTGCCTTGGAAAAAGTTCTTCTTTGGTACTTTATACCAATATGTCTTAAACTTTCTTTAGCAGAACTAATTAAAATAAGATAAAGAAAAAGCAAGAGAAGGCATAACATTTTCAAAAAAAATCTAAAGAACTCAGATGCATTTAAGTGGGTTTAAACCTAATAATTGGCCTCTTAATAATAAGATTTTTAAATATATATAAACTATATAACTATGTATTTAACTCTGTATACATATTAAAGTGGTGCCATTGAGATTAGGTACATGTTTTATTTCTCTAATATTCTGATATCAGTCATATTCTTAGCATTCACATTCACAATTTAAGAAAAAATATCTTTGCAAATCACACATAAGAGTGGAAAAAAGCACTACTATTTGATAGGCTTCCTCAAGGGCCTCGTAGTTTAGCCACCGAGTCCAAGTCTTCCTTGTGTTTGTTGTATTGTTCAAACGAGTTGGGATT
Source organism: Petromus typicus (assembly GCA_004026965.1). NCBI lineage: Eukaryota > Metazoa > Chordata > Mammalia > Rodentia > Petromuridae > Petromus > Petromus typicus. The sequence continues at coordinate 21,720 of PVIR01014881.1, forward strand.
GTCGCTGTAGCATTTTCTATGACTTTTTGTGGGGCGATTTACACTGTCTCTGGTGTCATGGAAAGGTCTCTCTTTAAATTCTTCCTAGGCTTTTGATACACTAAAGGAGTGCAGTCCTCAAGGGTATCATTGAGGCTTAGGTGACAGGCCTGAACATGATCAATGCAGCATTTCCAGAGCCTGCTGGATTTCTTTTGAGGCTGCTTGCACTGAATTACTCTCCTTGTTTCTCCCTTAGGTTTGCTATTTTAGCTCAGTTCTCTTGAGGCATAGCTGCATGCCTCACACAGCTCTGCATGCAAAAATAGTAAATTGGAAGTATAGAGAAAGTGTATCCTATTGTGATCTCCTCAGCGCTGCCTTTTTCACTGCTGTGCTTTCTGTGTTTTTGAGTTAACCCTATTAACATTTATTGCTAACATGACTTATACATATTTTACAGGACTGTTGTGATTGGTTTTGAAAGAGTTATGAGCACTGGTAATACCAGGTGGCGTTTTGCCTGGTATTGTTTACTGTGAACTGTTTCCTGCCAATTCTCTTAAATTCCTAAACTCCTACTTGCTTTCTTGAGTCTTATGAACAGCCATCTCCCCAGAGGACCTGTTTTGTCCCTGCCTACTTTGTGTCATATGATCAACATGCATTTTCAGATCATCTCACTCACATGCACATCATTTATTCACTAACACGTTCTTTCTGGGAGTAAACATCAAATGCTTACATTTTTCTAGAATAGTCAATAATTGATATTGCAACTAACTATTAACAGTGATGTTCTAAACATCGTTTAAGCTTCTTAAATGCACAGACCAAGTCAGGTTTTTTATTTTATTTTATTTTATTTTATTTTATTTTAAGGTTTTTTGAGATAGGGTCTTGCTTTGTGGTTCAGGCTGGCCCTGAGCTCAGCCTCAAACTCACATCACAGCAATCCTCCTGCCTCTGCCTCCCAAATGCTGGGATTACAAGCGTGAGCCATGTCTGGCACTGTGGTATGTGGTACTGATTGCTGCTGGGGTGAGTCTCCACACCCAGTATTGTATGCAAGGGATCAAACCCAGGCCCTTGCGCTTGCAAGACAGGCGCCGGAACCACTGAGCTATATCCCTGGCCCCAAGTCCGATTTTTTTTAAATCCCTAAGTACCATCCCTATCCTAGAATAAGTAGATGCTTAATAAATATTTACTATGCTTTCTCACTGATAAAAGCTGTGGACCACTTTTACCAAACCTAAGGTAAATGTTTCAGTAAATGAACCACTGTACTGTATGTTACTATTAAATCGCTTGCTCATTAGAATCTGTAAGTACATGTATTCAAAATTGCCCTCTTTTTTCTATGAATAGATAGGTTCTCAGCACAGGAAGTTAAATCTGAAAATACAAGTTATCTGATAAAAATGCTAAAGTTGGAAGGACTCAAATCAGCAGCCATGAGAAATGCAGTACAGTAGACCCTTAACTTACTTACTCAATTTTTTCCCAAGGGCTAGTTATAACTCAGGTTGTCAGTTGAAGGCTCAGCCTCCTCTCCACAGCCTTCAAAGTCTCTGTCCTGCACATAAGCAGATGTCAGTGTCCTGAGAGAGACTTTGGCCGAGGGTTTCTGAACCTCACACAGGAAAGAATGTTATAAGGTCCTTTCAGAACTTTTTAAGAGCTAAGTCTGTATCTGAGACCCTTTGAAAGCACAAGCAGCATGCATTTGGGTTGTAATGCAAGATTTAGTTTGTCAATTAAAACTCAAATTTTGGTCAGAACTCAAGTTGTTTGTGTATCATGCGATACAAGGTTACACTGTATAGTCCTTGACTGATAGACTCATACAGTGACTTAAGTGACATAAACCAAGCAGATGTGTGCTTATACAAGCATCCAAAGCACTTGCCAAGAGTGTGTTATGGAATTTTCATACTAAAGGAGAATGCTTAGCATGTGTCGTATTTTGAGGTCCCTGCTCTATGCTTTATAAATTTGGTAGTGTGCATAAAACCTACCACTTTTTCTGTCTAGTTGCTCAGTTAAGATTGACTGATCGGCCTCATTTCCTAGCTAACCAAAAGAAACTTTCAACAACTTGCAAGTCTTTTCTCAGTTAAAAGTCAATTTCACTTGAAACAGAAGGTTCATTGTTAAAGATGCTCTGAGTACATTTCATAAAGGTATGCATACGCCCTGAAACACACACACACACACACACACACACACACACACACACACACACACACACAAATATGTATGGGTGTGTGATGCTGAATATTATGATTTAGTAAGTTATACATTTTCTCATCATCTTATTTCTTTTCCAGATCTTCTGTAGTCCCATTTCTGTAATCCCATACAATGAATTAATTTAAATTAAAATTATATGTTGTTTCTGTTCAAAATAACACACACACACACACACACACACACACACACACACACACACGAAAGGGAAAAAGACATTTAGAGCTGAGGGAATTTTTACCCTTCTGCATAAAAGATCTTTAACGCTGATGTTGATGAGTTCAGCAACACTAATGTCCAGTGCGGCTCAAGGAAATGCTGTTTGATTAAAAGGAGGACATGGAATGCTGAAGAGTTTGGACCTGGTTTGAATTTACCACATAGTCATCCAAGTGTGTGAACTTCAAATACTGAAGTATTCTCTGTCTTGGAGACGGTGGTGGTGATATGATCAGGGCCAGAATGAAGGAGATAAAGTGAGTGAAAGTAAATTCATGATAATACTGGGAAGGAAACACTAGCTGTAGAAACAGAACAGATACAGAGTATTGAAAAGACACTCTGAAGATATCATGTGAATAAATATATGCATGATGTCCTTTGATTTGGAGGAAGCCTTTTTGAGTGCTTGACCCTGTCTCTAATGTTTGTAGAATCATAATAATATAATTGGATTGATTTTTGTTTATCTGCATATACTAGAGTTAGTTCCCAAGCCATGGAGAAAATGGTTAAATATCAATATTTCAGTCAAAAAGAGTTCAGATTTTTCCCCAAAATCTTCAGATAATTCTATTCAAAAAAGTGTTTCTAAGGGAGATTACATTTGCTAAAAATAGGTTTTTTTTATACATATGAATTAGTTCTTGTCAGTGAAGAAAATCACTTCATGGTTGGTAAAGCTCCCGGTTCTGAGCATATCACAGTGGCTAAGAAAGCACTTCCCTCACATAACCTACTTGATAGGGGAGGATTCTTATTGTTCTCTTGTATTCTGTTGCCTTGGGTTTTGAGTTCATAGTTTAATTGTATGCACATTAAGAATATCACTTTAAATGAAAATACTCCACTGAACAAAACTAAGTGATTCAAAATGTTTCAATTTTGATCACATAATAAATAGCTCAATGTATAGGTGTTAGAAGAGCAAATGCAAAAACTTCATGGCACTGAATGATATGTAATTTGAATGGTTAATATTTCAAGCTTTATTGTGTTTACAGAAAAGTCTGTAGTCTTCTGTGGTTATCTATTTTAAATAAAATAATTGTTTTCCTTAGAGAAAATTATACCAAATAAATAAGCTAATTTATAATTACTAATTTGGAATTTGAGAGTGTGCATGGTCATTGAGACTACACCAAAATGGCATAAAATTAAAATTATTATGATGATTTAGCTCTTCTTTATAAATGTTCTTTGCCTGTGACCTTATTCGTTATCTGTATAGGATGACATATGAGTGCATTATTTCATAACCTTCTGAGTACTAAAGTTTGGATTGTTTTTTAATTAGCATTTTAATTGCTCATCAAACTAATTGAAGACCGTGTGGGAAAGTGGAGCATGTGCGAATCCCTTTGGTACTTATCAATACTAAGTTTCCTCAAGGTCAAATGACTTCCAAGATCTCGAGTGGAAGATTGCTTTGCTTCAAGATCCCAGATATATGATAAGGCAGTGCTGAGGACAGCATCTTTGAATTTAGGAAAACCTTTTATTTTTCTTTCTGAACAATTCATCTATCAATAACAAAAAAGTAGTTCATCATTTTGCAGTGAAAAACTGAGAAACGAATTGAGTAACTCTGTGGTCAATGTCAGGTCAGATAAGACACTTGCTAGCTAGTTGAGATCTGGACATTTTGGTTAACTGTTAGGCCATTTATGGGCAAAAGAGATATTGAACATGATTTATGCGTTTGTTTAGAACATATATAATACCTTGTATGTTACAATTGTAAGACTGGCCCTGACCAAGATAGATGCTGTCATTACAAAAGGCAAAGTGTAGCCATTTTGTCTCATAGATAAAGAGGAAGTTGTCTCTTCCACTAACAGAGGATAAACAAGTTGAAAATTCATCCACCAAATGGCTCATAGCACAAAGGACAGTGTGGTGAGTGTCTCAGTGTATGGGCTCTGGTAGGTGTCTGAGGAGATGTGAAGCCAGGATTTCCAGCCTTGTGTGATCTCTCTGTACCTCAGAGGAACACAGGTCGTGTCTTAGAACTCCATTGTGAGGGTGAAGTAAATTACCATCTTAAAGAAATTAAAGTCACTGCTGGAATATTTAAGAAGCATATTGTCTTACATAGTTGGGAAAAGCATCAAAAATTTTTCACACACATAGTTTGAAGATGGATCCTTTATGGTAAAATTTGTATTATTGTTGAAAGGTGAACACAATTCTGTCAGTTCTGAAAACTGGTCCAGGTTACTCTTTCTCCTTTCAATAGCATATTTATTCAGTGACAGGATGTAAAAAACCCATCTCATTCAGATACTTGTGTTACTTCCTGACTAATTTCTTATGTATGTTTACATATTATGTTAAATAAACCAATATGCTACTCTCCAGCCTTCTCTAATAAATAGACATGGGAAAAACTTAACTTTCTAGATGGATTATCTACTTTACCAAAGAGAACTATAAAGGAAGGTACTTCTGGTAAGAGTAAAACAAAGTATCTAGTCTTGTATCTTTTTAAAAATACAGTTTCTGTTCCTGCTCTTCTTGTCAGCAATATCTTCTCCCTAAAATTAATGCTCCAAAATAAGTAGAATTTTTTTCAGTAAGAGCAATTTGTAGTCTCTCAAATGTAGGTTAAATATGACCTAAAGCAACTTTAGAAAACTTGTCTTTTTATTGATTTGTAATTTTCAGTCTAAACTGTTTGCTGTGTAAATAATATTTTTTTAAAACATACTTTCCTGGTTCTCATCTTAATCTCAGCAGTGGTTGAAAGCCTCATATGTTGACAGATTCTGGGGTTCCTAAGGCTAAAAAGTTATTCTGCCCAGTAGATAAACTATTCTACAGAGAAACTGTTCCACTATATGCCATTTCATTGTTATATCTTCATTTTACTTTTCTACTTTTATAATTTGTAATTTTATCAAACACTTCTTTTTTTCTTTTTAATTTTTATCTTTATTGGTACATTATGAATACATATCATAATCAAATTCAACACTGAGAGTTGGTACCAGAATATGACTTGACTTGATTCTTTTTTTCACTTTTCCCCCTTGCCCTACACTCCCCTCCTATATACACAATCTTTTTTTTCTTTATTATTACTACATTCATTTTCTCCTCGTTATTTACCCTTACACTCTCTTTCCTTTTACATATCAAACATACTTTTTATATTACGTTTGCAATTTTATGCAGTGTGATCATTTCTCTTTCTTTGAGCATATCTTTTTTTTTCAATTTATGTTATTTGCAATAAATTATAGTGCATTGGAAGCTTTATATAGTTAGAAATAGAGTTAGAATATATCACTTTGGCTTCATCAATTTTCATATGAACATTTGCACCTTAAGTGTGTTACACTTTTAAGATCCATAGTTTGAAGATGGATATTTCATGACAAAATTTATGTTATTACTTAAAAGTGAACTCGATTCTATTGTGAGATGCAGGAACTTCTGGAGTTGTCTGGTGGAAATAACCTCTGACCCAGCGAGCATGTGGGACTTTCTGAGCCTCTTGTGGTTTATTATCTTCCCACTCTGGCATTGTGAGGTATTTCTAGCTTTTAAAATATATTTCTGTAGATCATGAAGTTACTAATAATAATAATAATTAAAAAAACTTATTTCTGTTTGACAGGTGACAATAGAAAATCTCCACTATTCTTGGTTAAGGTAGTATAATGTCCCAAACTTTGAAATTTCCATTATTTTAGAGCAAAGCCACATCAGTAGGACCATTTACAAGTTACATAGAAGCACTAAGATGACTTGAACTGTGATGGAAAGGGTGTTTACTATTATATCTGGGATCTTTTTTCCTTGGTACTGGCACATATCCTAATGACACACATTGGCGTAATTCCCACAGTGAAAATAATACACATCCTGACAAGGGTGTGCAAACACTTCATAAACCATCACAGAACTCTTTGTCCCCAAGGAACACATTGAGTGACCAGTTCCTAGTTCTTTCTAAAGCAAAAGTATTTTTACTCACTTATGGAAAAGGTAATGTCGTATTGCTGGTACTTTTCTTTAGGTCAGTTTACTTTCTTTAAAGATAAAAACCTGAGACTTCCAGAATCTAAAACCCATTAAACTTTATTTCTGTCGTGTTCTTCTATGTATCCTGACTACATATACATTTATATATTGTACTTATTGAGATGGATGAATCATTGCCATTTCAACTACTATGTTTTATATGTACTATACAAGTTTAAGTCTGTAAATAAAAGCATTCCTATGAACAAAGATAACACAAGGTGAGTATTAATTCAAGCTGGCATGAATTATGAATTATCTAATAACTGTATGCACACTACTCTACTCACACCATCGAGCTATTAAAAAAAAGAAGTTCCTGATTTTCTTTCAAACTTTTCAGTAGAATGTATTGATACAAACAATTCTTTATCAGTGAGTCTAGGAAACTTCTTTTGTAAATATATGTGGTAATGAATGTCCTAAATCATTACCTAGAAAATTGATAGCACCCTCATACAAGTAGAAGGTATATGTAAAGGCAGGACATCGTTTGGAAAAGAACATTTTTCTTAGAGTTTACTTGTGTAGCAACAAATTATAACTATTTGCCACAGGCCAGAATGTTAAAGGATTGAACTTGGTAAATCAATGTAGAAATTTATATTCCTTTATTTGAACCACGATATTTTAATTAAAGGAGTTCTGGTGTAGTGGATATTGGAACAGAATAATGCGAGTGATAGTTACAGAATATGTTTGAGAGCTTAAGGAAATAAAACTTTAGATTTTGTGTATCAATATTTTATAATCCACTGTCAGTAGATATTAAAATCTTGTAATCCCTTAGGCTTTATGCAAATTTTTGAAACAGTCCATTAACCTTAGCAATATTATGAAAATCTTGTGTAGAATTTTTACCTTTTTGTTTTTGTTTACCTGAGGGCTGTAGAAAAAAGAGGATTCTAGATTCAGAATGGAGGTGGCATTGGTAATTGGTGTTAGAGAATATTGAGGGGCAGCCTTTCTTAATTCTTAAATATTTTTTTTTCAGGAGTAAAAGTTTGAGATATGAAATAAATTTTCTTAGATACACACACACACACACACACACACACACAATACCCTCAGAGTCACACAATAGGGAACAAAATTAAATGGCTCTAGCCCTGGCAGTTTATGATATATATTTTAAGGGACATAGGGTAAATAAAGAAGTCAACAGACATTTAATTACAATTGAAAGTAAGTGCACTGAAGGAAAAGCTCAGAGAGCAATGCAAATCATTCCAAATGATATTAGAAGGTGAAGAAATTCTTAAAGAAAATGGCATTGCCATGAATCCTGACTGATGAGGAGGATTTTAACCAGACAATAGTGTGTCCTGGGAAGCAGATAGAGGTGTGTAGGATCTAAAGAGAGGAAAGATATCATTAATTCAAACAGCTGAAAAGAGCCCGAGCAACTGAGGACACCACAATAAGAAAGAGCAGGATGAGATGGAGTTAGGTAGATGGACAGGTGTATTAGTTTCCTGCTAATGTTGTAGCCAAGTTCCACAAAAAATGTGGCTTAGAACAAAAAATGTGTTCTTTTCCATTTCTGGAAGCTAGAAATTGAAAATTACGATCTTGGCCGACAACTCTGTCTCTCTGATTTGACAGCCCTAGACAATCTCGGACTTGAAGAAATGTAACTTCAATCTCTGCTGTTGTCTGTGGTGCGCCTTTTTGTCTCTTTCCGTGGCATTCTCTTGGTAGTTTTCCATATGTTTACATGGATATCCACCATATTGGATTTGGACCCCCTCCTATCTTACTTAGCATTCAAGTTACATATTCAAATAATCAGTTTCCATATGAGAACACTTTACAGAGGTCACGTAGTCAACACATATTTTAGGGAGCACAATTTTACTCTCAAGAGGAGGGTCTTTCAACTGTGACCTGGATTTCTCCTTGGTGAGAAGCCACTAGAATGGTTTAATAAGATTATCTGGATTATTTTTACATGGTATAATTTTATTCATATAACACTTTAGAAGGGTATCATAACTGGGACAAAAATTGATCCATTTGTTGTCAGAGGCTAAGACAAGGAATTGGATATTGACGACAAAGAACATTAGACAATTTGAGGCTTACAAGAAAATACTTTATATTTTAACTTTGAAATATGTGTCCATATTTATAGATGAGGAAACTAAAGGGCACATTTTGCTGCATATAATTATCTTTCAGTATGAAAAAAATGAAATGGGTTCCATTGGGACCTTAGAAAATGCAGGCGTCTCTCACACCCACTCCCAACAGTGCTTGCCAAGGAATAGCTGGAGTTCACTGCAATCTTGCACAATTTAAATTTTCCAGAAGGGGCTTTGATGATTGTAAGTGTGTAATTGACAAGACAAGATGCCCAGAAAAACAAGGGCCTCAGAAAAAGGCATTCCTCTCTGTTATACTCATTTTCTGTTATGGCTGTATTTTATTTTGGGTAAATGAAAGATTTTGTAGTTTACTATGTGCTAAATAAAAATATTTATTTCTATTTCCAGTGAGTTGGAGAAATAAACAACTCACATTCTTTCTAACCATTGATCCCTAAAAGATGCTAACCATTGATAAATCATAGTAGAGTAGAAGATGGATCTGTTGGATTGAATAACATCTTGAAGGCTATTTTTATTAATAAAAACATAGGTCTGGGGATGTAGCTCAGTGCATTTGGTACTGATTGCAATCGCAGTGCCAAACAAATGTATTAAAGGTACATTAAAAATCCTAACAAATTTTAGACTGGGATATAATAATAAAAAAGGTAGATCAATTAGAACACTGTGAATCAATTATGAAGTGATGTGCATGTTATTGGTCTCTTAGATCAGATAGTCTCTCTGTAACACACACACACACACATATATATAACATATATGTACATATATCATCTATTAATAATTTGGCTTTTGAAACTGTGACATGTAAAACTCTTAATAATGTCTGACACTTCTTTTTCACTTCTTATTCACCTTAAGATTTTTCCCATAGTACTTACCATGTTGTACATATCATAGGTTACTGGTCATTTCTCTGCCTCTCCATACAAGAGTACAAAAACTATGAAGGAAAGAAGAATTGGTTTTATTTAATGCAGTAGCAGCTTCAGTACTCAGTGTTGTAACTAACACTCAATGTAAAATTCACCAAAACAATGAACAAAGGAACAATGGACATTAGTAATAATATCCTCTGCTTTGATTGGTAGTATGTAAGTTTAAAAAGCAGGCTTCTCAACAGCCTGATTTCTTGGCTGTTCCTTGGATATACTCAAAGGCTTTGCCTTAAGTAGAAGTGAAAATAAAACCTTTGCAACCTTAAATTGGATGAAATCTCTTGTACTTGCCAAGTCAGGTGAAAATAAAATAAATCCGAGGTATTGGTAGTTGGGAAAATTGAGCTAAGTTTCCTAGAGCATCTTGACCTAAATGTTTGTTCAGGTACTTTACTTGGGACATTGTCTGACCCTCCAGGATATAGAGATGTTCATGAATAATGGAATGGAATTTGTAAAAGAGCTGTTTTTTATTCGTCATAAGAAACAAGTGTTCTCAGTGTAAGGCAGAGTGAAAGACTGTTTTGATTTTAAATTCTGGCTAAAATATCAACTGATTTTGTCCCTAGAGAAAGCAAAAAAACAAACAAACAAACAAAAAACCAACCAAAAAACAAATAACAAATAACTTTTTCATTTATTTCTCTCATTGATCTGCACTAGAAACTTCTGAGTTGTGTGAGTTACCATTTCTTCAAACTTAGCTATGTTTCATTGACATGTTTAATTAAGCAGCACCTAACAATGATATTCCTGGGGAGTTTGTGGGGGAAGAGTGTCTTTTGAAAGAAAAGCAATTCAAGGAACAAACCATTTCATGTAGACTAACTTCCAACCTTTGAAATTAGTAAGCGAGATGGTATAGGGAATCATAGGATTAATCATCTTAATGTCCAGACTGAAAACCTGAGTTTTCAATTGTCATTTTTAGGGTGAGTAGATTGAGTGTAGCCTTAGCGTCCTCAAGGTTGCTCTGGCCAGGAATCCTCTGGCTTTTGCTGGTAAGACAAGGCTCAGAGAATTCTTTCTGAGCATTGTGTTGCTTTTTAGAAGTTCAAGGGAGAAGAACCAGATACCTGATTGTGACAAGATAACAAATGCAGAGGGCGACATCTGCTCCTAAATATATTTTTGTTGTTGATGATGGAAAAAGTAATTTAGTCAGTTTCTGCTCCTCCTACTGCTTGTCTTGTCTTCCCTGCTCACCACGTGCTGTGTAAGACCTGCTGATTTAGAGACATGCTTGTTCCCTTCTCATACACACACTGTCGCCAAGGCTTGCCCCCCACCCCCACGACAGCCAGTTTGGAACCATCCGTACAGCATTATAGAAAACCTCATCTTCACTCTTGACTAAGTGACCCGAGACCCAGAAATGTGCACCGCCTCTGTGTGATCTCTTCGTATTCATTAAAAGAAAGTGACAGGAGGTGAATAACAATAATTAATCATTTCTTTCCTTCTGTAAAAAGACAAATACATGTCATTACTCTTCTAAATCTCTCTGACATACATGAACAGTTTTCTATCCACTGTTTCCTCACTTCTTTGAAAATGTAGATTATAATTGCACCTTACCTATTTATGCTTCTTTTTGTGGAGAAAATTGCTCTAGTCTTATTTGTGCTTTTACAAATGGAGCAATTTCCTCTCTTTCAAGGTGGACTCATACAGGTATACACACATATTGGTCTCATTTCATGTACTCATTGATATGCCAGTAGGCCCTTAGGTTGTTTCCATATTCTGGTTATTGAGCATAGTCTTGCAATTAATGTGGAGCTATAGACATCCCTTCAAAGTATTGATTTCATTCCTACCACACAGTTTTAGTGTCTTCATCTCTCTCTCTCTGGCACACATATACACACAACTGCAGTTTCTTGGCAGTGGTGGCTATCAGTCACTTTGACTATATAATCATTTCACATGCATGTATTGGTCTAGTCATCATATATATTCTGGCTATGTAAAGTGTGTACTTGTTAACTGAATAGTTTAGAGTAAAAACATTACATCGCAGCCATGCATTCCACTTGCCTGAAGTTAATGTAAGGCCCAGTTCTCCCATCTTGCTGTTTTCTGCCTTGCTCTTGTGGATTTATACCAACATGGATCTTCTCTACACTGGTCACTTTCTTAGGTGATTATTTCTGTGAAAACTTTCTCCTGCATTCAGTCTATACTCTAAGTTTTAATTTTGCATGATAAATTCCCCCAAATTTTATTGCTTACTTTGCCCCCTTGGTATTTTTTAAATTTAAATAATATCAGTAATATCTCAGAGCAGTCCCAAGGCATGTATCTGCATGATCTTATTGACATAAAAGCCTAGAGACTGTATAAAAATATCCTTCAGTAACAAATTATTAAAACATCTGTTTTATTGACCACAAGTGAGATTGCTTAATAGTGTAATAGTAAAGCAAGTCAAGTATTTTAAGTTTAAAGACAGTTAGTGAATTCAATGTTCATTCTGGTTTTTTTCTATGAGAAAGGATGGAGAAAATTAGGACAGAGGAAATTAAACTTAGAACATGTTCAAATATGCATATTTGTTCCAGCAGTAGAACCTAGATTACTGTTCCAGTCTAACTTCCTGCATCACAGAGTTTAAGTAGCCCCTAGTATTTGAAAATTTCCCTATTGTACAAAAAATGTATTAGTGTATCCCACTCATGTGGTGTATTGTGTGCTGGACTTTGAGTATGACTGGCAGTAGCATTTCAAGCTCTGCATCAGCCCTGTGCAGCCTATTTAGCTGTGTCCTAATTTCCTCATCCATAAAATGGACATAATCTTTTATCTGGAGTATCTGTCTCAGCCTACTTTCCCCCCAGAACTTTTCCTGGTTTTAGCCCTGCAATTTACTCTCTGTGCTACCTTTGACGGTGCAGTAGTAATGCATTCATAAAAATGCACTTCTTCAAAAAGAAAGTTTCTACACATGGAAAGAGTTAGAGACATCTTTGTTGCACCGACTGCAAAGTGTTTTATTGAATGTATGGGCTGCCATGTTGATTCTGTCACGTGGCCAACTGTGACTTCTCCAAGGTGAGAATTATAAGGCATGCAAGTAAACACTCAAAAGAGAGCAGGTCCCAGGGAAAACTCTGCAATAGGAACAATACTTTTAGCCATTGTCATTGACACATGTAGATTTGTGCCTGTAGTGTCATCAATCACTTTCTGTTTAGGGAAAAGAGTCTCCTCGCTGTAGAGGACCAGGTTCTTTAGTACTGTTGACACTTGAGTTGGAATTTCTGACCTGCTATTTCACATTGCATAAGTTAGAGAAACATATTTAAATCTTGTATCTCCCAATATCTGTATTCTGTAGTCTTAATGTTTGTATACTATCCCAAATTCACATGTTGAAATTTTAACCTCCAAGGTAAGGCTATGAGGTGGTCAAGTCCTTGGGCAATAATCAGTATTTTACAAAAATGACCAGGGAGCCACCTTTCTTTGTGTCACCATGTGAGGGTGAAGTGAAAAGTTCCTATCTATGAGGATCACATGTCATCAGACACTAATGTGTGCATTAGCAACTGGCATACACGTGTCTGCCTCCAGAGCCATGACCCATTGCTGCTTATAGATCAATAAGTTTATGATGTTGTTGCTATTGAGCTGAAAAGGACTATGATACAATATTTGTAAATATCAAGGTACAAAATTGCAATACAAAATTGGTAAATATGCCTGTCACATTTTATTATTTCTCCTTCTCTCCATGCCATTTTGCCAGCATCATATTCATTTATTTGTCTTATACAGCCTTATAAACTTAATTATCCAGTGAGCATATTAAAAACCAGACTAGTAGGCAAAGAGAAACAAAAACATGTAGAATACATAGGACAACTGTACTAAGTCAGTATATCCATTTAGACACATTGTCCACACTGGGTTACAATGAAGTAGTACCTTGGTTTGTGAATTTCACTTATTCCACGATTCAGGGCACATTTGGGTTTGTTCTGGGAAGATGGTCATGGTCATGTGCATCAACAAATCTGGAGCTTGCAAAGGGAAGCAAACTTTTGCCAAACATTTCTGTTCTCAAATCAAATTGTTTACCAACAGAAGTGTCTGTGAGCCGAAGTGCCGTTATACCCCCCACAATTTCCTAATACCTGCTTTTATTTGATAATTTATTTATGTAATAATTTTTCATATAATAGAAATAGTGTGACAATTAAGCTTCTTTGTCTGATCTACTTTTCTTAATATGATGGTCTCCAGTGCTGTTTTCTGTCTCTCTAGTTCCATAAGAATTTTAGGATTGCTGTTAAAGAATGTTCTTGGTATTTTGACTGAGCCTGCAGTAAAACATATAACAGGTTCGAAATGTGGCCACTTTGACTGCATTGGCGCTGTCTGTCTGAGAACGGAGGGTAGCTTTACATTTTCTAATGTGTTCTTTAGTCTCCTTTACCAGAGCACTGCAGTTTCCATTTTACAAGTCTTTCACTTCCTTGCATAGGTCCATTTACCGGTTTTGCTTTTTTCTTGAGGTTATTTTGAAAGCTATTATTTCCCCAGTTTTCCTAAGTTTGTCATTGCTTTAGAAGAAAGGATTTTTTTTTAGAGACTATGAGTATATTTATTAAGTGTTCTGTGCAGTGAAGGCTTCACAAAATATTTTCATCAGAATGTCTAGCATAATTATAACCAACAGTAGGCAGAAGAGTTTAGTTGTTGCCTGATATTCATAAAAATTGAGCAATAAAAATTGAAACTTTTGGAGGGAGTCAGCTCACAGACAAGGAAAAGCAGAGATGGATATTTAAAATAATATAGCTTTGCTCTTTCCTGAAACCATGTTAGGAAGTGAACAAAAGTAGTATAGTGGACACAGTGAGTCACTCCATATTGAAAATAAATTCAGGGATTCAGTTAGTGGTTCAGTTGTTCATTATTAACCACTGAATTGTGTACCTGCCATTCTCAGCTGACTTCTACTGGGCAATCTTACAGGAGCTCTAGCTCCCAGAGGAACTCTGTCCTTGCAAAACATTTCCACCTGCACTGTCTTACTTGATCTCAGTGCAAATCTTTGAATTATGCATCAATCTCAAGTGTAGGCTTGAAGCTTGAAGAGATGAATTACCCACCAAGGTGACCCAGCTTAGCTCATGTGTCACAGGGCCGTTGTGTTGAATGCATAGCACATGTTCAGTGTTTCTGGGATGTGGGAGGATTGTATGCTTCCTGAATAATTTTTCTATAATACAAAGACTGCAAGTATTGCTGAGCAGATTGAAAGTAACTACTGATTCTTTTGCTTAAAATAACACATTTGAACATGTTTTACTGCTGGACAGAAAAAGCAGAAGAATTAATGCAGTCAAAGTGTGTATAATCAGCTTAATAATTTACACTGAAATAAAGGACTTGACTTACAGAACACTTGGAAAATTAAAATTTGTATTTAGGTAGCCATTTATAAAATATATTTAATCACTTTTTATTCAGCTAGGAAGAAAGCCTAA
Organism: Petromus typicus; assembly: GCA_004026965.1. Classification (NCBI taxonomy): domain Eukaryota; kingdom Metazoa; phylum Chordata; class Mammalia; order Rodentia; family Petromuridae; genus Petromus; species Petromus typicus. The sequence goes on from PVIR01014881.1 coordinate 36,747, forward strand.
TTTGGTAGTTTTTGATGCAGCTAAAAATTAGAATTCATTTAATAAAAGTATTTTTCTATGAAGAAATTTCCAATGGAGTGATGATTATGATGTTGTATATGGTAGTGATTATAAAGATAGAGAACCAATGAACATAAGAAACATGACGTTTGTCTTTTTATGTGATTTACAAATCAATTTACAATAATTTATTTGCTTAGAAATCTATGAAATAGAGAGGACTGAAGTTTCATTATTAGCTTATACAAGTCAAGATAGTCTCATGCAAGATGTGAAGCCACTTGCTTGAACCAGAGCCAGTGAAGGAGGCAAAGCAAATATGCAGCTGCTGGCTGCTCATTTCCTGTTGTTCCTATGATACAGTTCCTTCCTTCTTTCTTCACCGTTTTTCAGTCCTTGACCAACCAAGACTAACGCGGCAACTTTGAATTTTGTCCCCGAAGGTCAGTGTGTCAGTGATTTTGCCATGTATTGTCAAGCTCTCTGCCTAGACAGTGTCTAGATCTGTAGCTATATGTTGTCCGCAGAAGCAAAGGAATGAAGGCTCATTATTCTAGACAGAAGAGTAAATTTTGAGGCAATTTATCAGCATTCTGCTACTTCTCAATCTCCCTCTATAGTATCATTTCAAAAGCTTAGCATGGATTTACAAGTCTCATCCACACATACCTGAAGAGAACAATTGTGAAACATCTTCTGGGAGACTTTCCAGCAAAGCAGGCATTGTCTCCTTGAGATGGCACCTTCTGGCTGCATCCTTGGTTGTTATGCTGACTTCATTCTGTCACCCCGTGTGCACAGACTCATCCAAGGTCAGTGTCTCTGGAGTAGCCTTCTGAGCTCAACTTTTACATTTTAAAATACTATATCACATCATGACTTTTATAACCTGCAGAATGGGAAAGAAAGACAGAATGGGAAGAAAAGAGTGGCCAAAAAAATCCTTGTACTCTGGGCCGGGGAGTTAGCTTAGTGGTTCTGGCGCCTGTCTTGCAAGCGCAAGGGCCCGGGTTCGATTCCCCGGTAACCACATAACCATACTGGGTGTGGAGACCCACACCAGCAGCAACCAGTACCACATACCACAGTGCCGGGCGTGGTGGCTCACGCCTGTAATCCCAGCACTCGGGAGGCAGAGGCAGGAGGATTGTGATGTGAGTTTGAGGCTGAGCTCAGGGCCAGCCTGAACCACAATACGAGACCCTGTCTCAAAAAACCTAAAAAAAAAAAAAAAAAAAATCCTTGTACTCTAAAGGATGGAATAATCAAAGGACAACAGAGTGTAGAAAAACAACAAAATTCATTAACATGACTGACAAACATGGTGGGGACTACAGAGGTTGTGTTAGTTGTCTAGTGCTGCTATAGGAATGTTCCAAATAATATGTGGTTTAAAGAACAGAAATTTATTTTTTTCAAAATGCTGGAGGCTGAAAAATATGAAATCAGGTGTCAGAAGGATCACGCTGTCTGTGTCAGTTATGGGAATAAATTCATGCTTGATTCTTCTTCAAATTTTGTTTTTTGGACAGTATTGGAATTTCTTGGATTGCATTCCATTGGTCACATGTTGATATTTTCTTTTTGTGTAATGACAATTATCTTTCTTCTTTGTATTTCTTGTTTCTACAAAATTCTCCCATTTGTATGCAGATGCTAGTTACTGTGGATGTGGATGAGGACCATGCTAATGACCTTGCTTTAGCATAGTTAAGCTTGTTAGAAACACATTTCTAAGTATGTTTACATTCCGAGGTCCTGGTGATTAAGGCATCAATGGATTTTTTTTTTTTTTTTTTTTTTTTTTTTTTGGGAGAACACAGTTCAATGCCTAACAGGGGTGAATTAGCACGTACCCTCTCTGGAAGTATGTCAGTCACTGGAATTCTAATATTGATACTTATAATTTAAGGGGAATTAAAAATATAAATGTTTATACATGTTTTTGATAAATGTTTACACATATTTTGCAAAACATGAAAGAAATTGTCTTGCTTTATAATAGGAAAGCTAAGCGTGCCTCATGGTCTGACTGAAACTTCTAAAACCACTCGGATTTCAGGTTTTTCTAATCTGGAAACTTCTGCGTTAAAACTATGGCTGCAGCTGTTAATAGGAGAACAAAGCTGCTGACAGGAGAACACGTTTACTCCATTCTTACTATATTAGTGATCAGTCTCCCTCAACATCTGGCTAACATATCCAGTCCAACGTGCTTAGAGAAATCTTTGTCCAGCTGGCCTATTTTTTCCAAATAAGGATATATAATGTGAAATATTTTAAAGTTAGTTTTGTGTACATGCGTGCGCGCGCGCGCGCGCACACACATACACACACACACACACACACTATCTATATATCTATATATCTATATATGTATATATACATACATACATATATATGTATATATACGTATATATACATATATATGCACAAAATACATATGTGTATACACACATAAAATACATATATACATACACACACACATATATGCACGCATGTATACTGCTGTCCTTTGATTACTCCATCCCCTTTGGAGTACATGAATTTTATGGCCATTCCTTTCTTCCCAGTCTGTCTTTCTTTTCCATTCTGCAGGTTGCAAAAGTCGCTGTGTAGTATAGTATCTTACAATGTAAAACCTAAGTTCAGAAGGCTCCTCTAGAGTCACAGAATTGTGGGTGAGTCTGTGCACACAGAGTAATAGAATGGAGTTGGTGATATGGTAAATATATGGTATATATATATATATATATATATATATATATATGTATATATACACATACATATATATACATGTGTGTGTATATATATACATGTGTGTTTATATATATACATGTGTGTATGTGTGTATATATATGATTAAATATGGCTTTTATATATATATATGTCAAAAAATGAAAAACATTTATTTTACAAATATCTACCTGAATCATGGAAATAAAAATATTTTTCTATTTCTTTTTTTTTCCCTTTGGGAATATTATTTCTCTTATTTCTATGCCTTTTCCACATTTTTAATTTGTACTCTTAAGTTTTTCACCTATAAAATGATTTAAAGAACTATTAAATGTGTAGTTTATATTATAATAAGGAATATAATGGGCTGAGGATTTAGCTCAGTGGTTCTGGTGCCTACCTTGCAAGTAGAAGGGCCTGGGTTCGATCCCCAGTAACCACATGCCACAGTGCCGGGCGAGGTGGCTCACACTTATAATCCCAGCACTTGGGAGGCAGAGGCAGGAATATTGCTGTGAATTCCAGGCTTGCCTGGGATACATAGTGAGCTCAGGGCCACCTGAACTACAAATCAAGATCATATCTCATTAAAAAAAAAAGCAGATGATATCCAGAATATATTAGGATTAGTGTGAAGAAGCTGGGAAGTGAAGAAACATATGTGAAGCCTTGGACATACATGAACCTCTTGTCATTCCTCCAATTAAAAAAAAAAAAAAACCTAATTCTAAAGAAAATTTCAACAGTAAAGAAGAAAATTCCCAGGCTAACTAGGTAGTAAGATTACCTCCAAACTTCAAATGTAGCTGGATGTAGGCATCTCATCTGTATCCACAGTACCCATATAGTCTTCTTGGCACAGGCAGAAATAAAGGGTGATAATAGCATCTTGATTAATGGCACTGAGAATAAGAAAATTCTCTGAATTCAGCAAAGGACACTCTTTGGACATTTGATGGGCTAGTCTGTGACTAGCAGCTAAAACTGGGTGGACAGGTTTGCTGAATTGACAAGAGTTTATAATAGGAACTGTCTAGGATGTGCATTCTGAATGTGTACCAAAACAAAATTGCTGTCTCTGGTTTTAATCTTTTACCAGATTACTGCATATCCTGAAGTGAATGTTCTCTGTATTTAAAAGAACAACTGCTGAAAGTTGAGGTCAGAAATACAAGAAAGGAAACAGATTACATTGGACTTTATAGAAATCAACTTAGGGAACCAAGTTTTAATTTTGAGTCTGATAGTGCAACATTAAAGGATTTTAGACAATGGTTGTCATTAACATGCACAAATATCATTGTAATGTGAACATTTACAGCAATAAATTTTCCCTTTAGGAATTCTTTCATTGTGTCACACAGATTGTGATGTATTATACTGACATTATCATTGGATTCCAGAAAGTGGTCAGTTTCTTCCTTGATTTCTTGTGTGGCACACTGGGTGTGAAGGGGTGAATTATTAAATATTCATGTGTTTGTCAGATGAACATCTCATGATTTCTCTTGTATAAGAAACTCAGAGTGTCATTCAATAAATAAAAGAGCACAGTGAAAGACAGCTAATAAGAAATGGGGAGAGAGATCTTTTGCAAATAGAAAGGAGATCAAAAAAGACATTTCTACTTAAATAGACATACCTTGAGGATGTCCTCATAAGTGAAATAAATAGGGCACAGATAGGTACATATCGCATCTTTTCTCTGGTATGAGAAAATGAAGATGTAAATGAGTCCTAGCATTGTATGTTATATATTGTGAAATAGAAAATGCTCAATATAAAATAAGGTGAAAGGGAACAATGTTGAGATTGTAACAAAAAAGTAAGGAAACAAATTTTATGTATATGGGG